>PVKU01005817.1:0-115705 GCA_004027475.1 Anoura caudifer
GGACTAGCATCAAAAGATCCCTTAGGAATTTAGGGAAAAGGTAGTTAAGTAATTAATGAAGTTATTTAAAATCCTGATATGGATGAGCCTGCTTTGAAGACTGCTAGGGATTAATATTTATTTAATAGATTGTCAGTTTCCATGCCAAAAAGAGAAATGTGACAGAAGTCACCCTAGTCTAAACGTTAAAAAGGTAGTCCATTTGAAGCATATTTTATTGCCGTAGTTGACACCATTATAGTCTGTACCATTATATCACCATACAAAAGCCATCATTCTCAGGCTGAAATTAACATTGCTGTTGTTTTCGATTAGAAGAATTGGCTCTAAATCCAACAATTCTCTGCAGTGATTTATATTTTAGTAGCTGGCATCTTCCACCAGGAGGGAACATGTCAGTGTATAAGCACTCTCTGATGAGACATAGACATTAAAATTGATAGGAGATGACAAAATGGGAGAATAGTGTTGTAGGCATAAAGTTTTCACTTGAGGACACTCTCTGTACTGGCCACATTTCTGAGGCCCTCTGCTAATCTTTTTGTTTGATTCGGAAACTAGTTCTTCCCATGAAAATGAACAGGATGTGAGCCTGGTGTTTACATGGTTAGTTCTTATCTCTTATATAAACTACTGAAAATATTAAGTACTAGAAAGATCATATTTATAAGAATAAATAATGGCTGACTTGACTGATAGAATGCCCATAAAAATAGATTAGTAGTTCCCTTAATTTTATCAAGATTTATTTTTATGTATTGTAGATAGTCCCACCTACTTTTATCACTAATCATTTTTTAAAGCCATGTAATTAGCTATTTTTACCCTGAAGTCCAGGACTGTAATCTCAAAAAATTTCATAATATTTGATCATATTACTTAGTTTTTAAACTACTTCCATCCCTGAAAACACTAAAAGTCATCTAAAATCTCTATTGTGACTTTCCCTTGCTCACCCATGAAACACTCAGAAACAGGGCCACCATTAAGAAATAATATATTTGAGTTTAAACTTTAGAAGGCAAGGACTGTATCCTCTTCATTTTCATATCCTTAATATAATACCAGACAACTGAATTAAAAAGTATCATAAAGCAATAAATAATGGTATATTTACACAACCAAATACTACTCTGATGCAGACACTGGCCAGCAGTGTCCGTGTCATTATGGATGAAATAAAACATACACATGGACTACGGAGTCCGGTGGAGGAAAAAGGACAGCGTGGCTTTTCTCTCAAGTAGAGCAAAAACCGCAGCCTCCACCATGACAGGCCTTTATTTTATTTCTCATCACATTACAAGACGGTCCTCACTCACTCTCCACAAGTTACAACAAAGGAGCCAATGACCCTCATCACATCACAGAAGAAGGATATCAGCAAATGAAAAGTGGTGGAGCATGTTACACTGGTCCCTACAAGGTTTAGCACTTGCGGGGTGAGGGAGCATCAGCAAAAAGCAAGACTCAAAGCAACCTAGGTATATTGCAAATCTGATTACCCACAAGAGAACCTATCTGTGGGTGTGGGTGCTATGCATCTCCCAGTGGGAGCTGGGCCCATGCCATGCAGAAGGGTCTGCCACACTACTCAGCAGAAAGAAAGGAGCTACTACCCTTCATGACAGCATGGATGAAACTGGAAAGTATTATGCTAAGTGAAGTAAGCCAGGTGGCAAAAGGCAAATACCATATGATCTCACCTATAAGTTGAACCTAATTAATAAAACAAACTGGCAAGCAAAATATAGCCAGAGACATTGAAATCAGCAACAAACTGACAGTAACCAGAGGGGATGGGGGAGGGAAATAATGTGGGAAAGAAGGGAAAGGGACTTAAATGAACATGAATGAGGGACCCATGGACAGAGCTAAGGTGGGGTGGGATTGAGGGTGGGAGGTGGGCATGGGTAGGGTGGGGGAACGTGGTGGTGGAAAAATGGAGACAACTGTATTCAAACATCAATAAAAAATGTAAGCAAAAAAGTGTCATAAGGGTTGACTTCATGGTAACATTATTATACATAGATATTCAATACCAATAAATAAAGCATGTTGAATTTGACTCCTACCTTTGAGTGTTGAAGAAATGTCTTTTAGTGTTGATTCATTCCCCAAGCCCTACTTCCAAGATGCCTTTTTACTCAAAGCGCTCATGTTTGCTCTCAAGGACTGCACGCTGTCTTGGCTAGCCCCTAACAAAATGGAGTTGCTACTGAAGGCTGGTAACTGTCTCTGTGATGCTAACCCCAGCTTGAACACCTCATTATTCCATGCAAAAGAAATAAAAAATAAAATAAAATAAAAATCTTATACTTCTAATTTTACAACAACAGCAGGATGATAGCCATGGTGAAGCAGAATGATAAGGTTGGAGATGGGAGAGTGGGGTGCTTTTCTCATCAAAGGCATTAGCCAACTGGATGAGAAGGGTGTGAGAGATAGAAACAAAACTTTTGGATACAGCGGCCAAGCACTGGTAAACCACCTCGTAAAGCCTGTATCATAATAAGGTTAGGATCTTGAAGTGCATGGTCAATGCCCTATGAAGTGTCTTATTTATAAGTAAGCAGAGCCAGACAAGTGACAAGTCAGCTAAACAAGGCATGCAGACAAGGGATCAAAGTTGCTTACTGGAAGATGCAAAGAACAAACCTCAGCATAGGTTGTGCATCTCAAGAAGAGAGGAGTTAACCCCAAATACGTAGGTGTTACGGGTGAGGTCTGATGGCACGTGCGTGGCTTGGCTTCTTAGCCTCAAGAGGCCTTTGTAAGTTCAGTTGGAAGATTCCTTATGAAAAGTTCAAGCCAAGCAGATTTAAAGGAGCCTAAGTGGTTTATTACTATTCTCGCTGGGCTTATACAAATAACCAGACCAAGTTGATGGGAACTAGGCTTATTTTGCAAAATAAATTAGCCTTAATTTAATGGTTAATTTTGGTTAAGATGGGGTGATTTTAGAGAAGAAAAATTGTTTCAATAAAAATTATAATATGCCTTTGTGGACACTAGTTTCCAGTGCTGTTTATTATTTTTTGTTTTCTTTTTTTTTTCTACCTATAAACTAGACTGGATTCTGAATTTTTCTAGTTTACTTATACATTTGGCTGCAAACCTTCAAATTAACATTTTCATTTTCCCATCCTTTGACCTGGAATTATTGAGAACTAAAACCTCCCGTTTCCCAATGCCATGCAAGGTAAAGCAGGACAACTTAATATAGACTTCAAAGCAATCACAACAGCTCACACATGGACAACCTTCCTGGCTGCAGCAGAAAGATCACCAGACATTCAACCTGCAGACCAGAGAATCTATCAGTATAACTGCTCGCCTCCCCTTCATCTGAAGATGATGCAACACGATCATCTGGAAATCTTCTGTGTGCCTTCAGAACTCTGAAACCAGGATGTTTATGTTTTGTTTCTATAATGATGCTTCTTATTAAACACCTGATTGCTCATACCATGGGCTTTGCCAAAAACCATATTCTCTCAATGGCACCCAACGTTTCTCTCTCTTTTGTAAGTTTCTCTCCTGAATCTGTTCCAAAAACTTGATTGCCTGGGAGTAACTAAGAGTCCTATGGATGTCCTTTCTGATTTAAGGGGCAGCCTATTTAGTCACATTCACAAAGAACTGTGCAATGCTATGGAAAAAGATGCAGGTGAATGTGCCGGAGACTAAGCTGGACATGAGGTTTTGTGCCATAGGATTTTCTGAGGCCACAGCAGGTATATCAGCAGCCAGTCTCACCAGTGTTAAGGGATATTGTGAGCCAAAACACATGAAGGAGCCTTGAGAAGTTGTGCAACCCCGCACAAATACGAAACAGGGCTGTGTATTTACTTTCTCTGTAAGTTCATGCGGAGAGAAATCACCCAACCACTGAAACTTTTAAACTCATTTCATAATGTTTCCAAAAATAACTAGCAAAGCTCCATGGAGAGCTTTGTATGATGATGATGATCCCAGGGGGCTGTATGAGTTGATCTGAAGGAACAAGTATTGGTAGGTAAATGGCAGAAACAAAGCAGAAATGAAAGCTCATTGATAGTCCTGAGTAGACCCAGCTTGTAGGTCAGGAGCAGGTTTCATGTTCAAAGACTCATGTTATGTTAAAACATCCTGTTTTATTTATTTAAACAGAAAGTCTCTGTCAGTGGTATAAACATTGACCAGATATAAAATTTTCTGTGTGTTACTTGGCATAAGAACATGCAAAAGTTTCCTGGTATAATATGCTTGTAACTTGGAAAAATTAGTAACTCCCACCATGCAACCCTGGTAGGATCAAGTGCTAATGAAGAAGATGCTCTAATAATTAGGCCGAGAGCCCACCGAATGTAACACCTTCCAATTAGCACTCCCCAGCATGAGCACTGTCATTATCATTAAACAACAAAGACAAAAATGGGTATCAATCCACATAATAGAAAATAATTGATGAAGTTGGAGGGCGTGATTATTTGTGATTACTTTACAGTCATGCACAGAAAGTAGGAGAACCACCGCTAGTGGTTAATCTCTGGCTACCTCTTTGAAGATAATGAAATTGGCTTCCTACTGATGATTATTCATTAACAATTAATTCTTTCTCAGTGATCTGCCTCATTTTCAGCTTTCTCACTACAAACATGCAATGGAATAATTACAAGTGGAAATGAAAAAGCAATTAGTGGCAGATAATGCCAACATCTGATTAAAAAACAGTAGAACAGATTAGCAGTTCTGTAACTGCAAGTCTGCTGCTTTCAGCAGGGAGGTGTAAGTCACCCAGTTCCACCGCACTTCAAGCTGTGCCTTCTCTTTTATTGCTTCCCCTCCATCATGGTCTGCCACATTAAATGCTCTCTTTTATTCTAGGGGGCATTGGCTTGTTGTAAATACTTTCTACAGATTAAGTAGCATTTGAGATGATTTGTGGCCCTACATGCTAAAATTCTAAAAGGCACTGTCTCGTAATATGGCTAAAAAAAACCCTCTATCAATATATCTGTCTTTGGAAAATCACAGAAAATATCACCACACATTTATCCGCTTTTGTTTCAACTTCACTCTTGTTAAATGTCTTCAGAAGAAGAAAAGTATATCCCTAAATCAAAAACAAGCACCTCCGCTGAGTGCTCTTTTCCTACCTGCATCCGTGGTTGCTTTGTCTTGTAGGGCGGTTTCTCACCTCACACAATGTGGGACATGAGCTGACAGTTCGTGGATCTTCACTCAACATTTATTCAGGGTTAAGGCAGTTCTGGCTGATGTATAAATAGTCCCTCAAGTCCGTCACTCTTTCCAGTGATTCAGCTTTTGTGTCTATATTTCCCACGATATAGAAAGAACTACATGGGGAATGTCAAAACCATCCATTCTGAAGGTAAAAAGCAATTCTCTTTTAAGTGGTTTAGAATATGAATTAATATGAAGGTCTGGTAAGATTTTATCAAGGAATTTCACATGGTGAGAGTATAGAACACAACTGATTCAGGAAATTGGGTTCTGAAAAGAACTATTTATTTATTTTTGATATATTTTTAAAATTACTTTATTGTTATTTAATTAGAATTGTCTCCATTTTCTCCCCACCATTCCCCCCTACCGCAGCCAAACCCACCTCCCTCCCTTGCTTCCACCCTCCCCCTTGGTTTTGTCCATGTGTCTGTTATAGTAGTTCCTGAAAACAGTTCTCCCCACTGTCCCCTCCCCCTTCCCCTCTGGCTACAGTTAGATTGTTCTTAATTTCAATGTCTCTGGTTATATTTTGTTTGCTTTTTTCTTTTGTTGATTATTTTCCAGTTAAAGGTGACATCATACAGTATTTGTCCCTCACCACCTGGCTTATTTCACTTAGCATAATGCTCTCCAGTGAAAACAACTACATATTTTAAATCACTTGGTTGCATATTATTTTACCATATCCACAAAAATTAGAATAATAAAGAGGGATATAAAATAGAAAAAAGCAAACTTTAATGAGCTGCTATTCGTCTGCTATGGCGCTCCCTATGACCACCTGTTCAGATTGGCCATTTCTTGTTCAGCATGGCTGTTGAAGATTTTGAAAAACACCCCTGACTGTAACTAGATATTATTAAGCACCTTATATGTACTTTTGGAATTGTGTAGGGGCATCCATGCTAATTAGACATGGTATCTCAACCCTCTACCAACTGAAAATCTAGAAGAAGGGAAAGACATGTAATGAGTGGAATAAAATGTGATGATTGTTACATTTGAGGCATGTACAGGGTACAAGAGGGGGTTCTACAGGGCATGAGCAGGAGCAATAGTGACTGGAAAGAGTTCATAAGCAGATGACGTGTGATAATAGCCTTGGAAGGTGAAAATTCTATCTATCTATCTATCTATCTATCTATCTATCTATCTATCTATCTATCTATCTATGGCACAGGGGAAAACAGAGCAAAGGGCATTACTAGGGTAGGTACGAAGCAAGCCTCAGAGACAGGAAGCATCCTGGCACACTAGGAGAATGTGGGGGATTAAATACAGCTGGACAGCAGGGTGTCAGGACTCTTGCAAAGAGAGAAGCCATAGTAATAGGTAACTCACTGGTGGAGGGCATAGATGCTAATAAACTGAACTTCACAAAGTGAAAAGCCTCCTGCTTCCTCAGACAGGTACTTTTTTTAAGATAAGATTTTGTATTTCTACCAAATTTAAAACTCTCAAGTTGCATATATGAAAAGTTCTTTATAAAGCCTATGTATCTTGACTTGTAAAACATGGTTGTGAATTTCTTAAAAATGTAAAATGGTTAATATAATGATATTACCTTGGTACTTTTGTTCTGGAAAACTAAAAATTTTGTCATATCAATGAAAAAGTCTCTGCAAAGTAGAAATAGGACTACTATACCTTGTATAAGTTCATCTTATTTTGACTTTGTAGAACGCAAAGTCTAACAAGGTCTCACTAGGAATGTGATCTTAATGAAAGCTATTTAAAGTCTTTATGCCTCAGTTTTCTCACAGGTTGGTTCTATCTATTAAGGAGCTTCACTCAGTGGCTGACACAAGAGAACAGGATTAATAACCCACAAACCTCTGTCTGTTCAGGAAGTTTCTCCAAGATTAATAAACCACACACCTTGCTTTAGAAAATGTAGTTAAATACAACAAAGATAGGAATTAATGGATTGTTGGTCAAAGTAGAGGGATACATTTTAGCAAACTCAATTAGGTACTCACTAACATACCTTGATTTGGAGGTTAAGAGCTGAGGTGAGGGCAGGCAAAGGGAGAGACAGAGAGCACCAATAATAAAGAACTTTCTTCTCCGATGTGCATCCACAGTATTCTTAAATTCCCCATTGGAGCTGAGAGAAGAGAAATGTATGACCTTAGCAGACCTGAAGCCTGGGTGTCATGGCTTTTCTTGACTTAGATTAGCAATACTGTGAAGAGTACAGTGCATATTAGGAAGCTGCTTTTCAATTGCAAGGTAAGCCCCTGAAGTGAGGAATAAAGAATAAGATAGGCTACAAAAGAAATGTTGATGCCCAGGCTTGTACAGCTCAGTGGATTGAGTGCTGACCTGTAAACTGAAAGGTCTCTGGTTCGATTCCTAGTCAAGGCATGTGCCTGGGCTTGTGGGCCAAGTCCCCAGTTGAAGGTGTGGAAATGATAACCAACTGATGTGTCTCTTGCACATTGATGTTTTTCTCCCTCTCTTCTTCCCTCCCTTCCCCTCTCCCTAAAAATAAATAAATGAAATCTTTAAAAAAAGAAATTAAAAAAAAAGGAAATCTATTGGAAGGTATGTACGTATGTATTCTTTGGCACAAAGTAATACTAATCAGAAGTGGTTGCCACAAAAAAAGGGAGCCTAATATTTTAATTATTATTTTTTTAATAATTTCCTTTCCTCAGTCCTTGTACTTCTTCTTGTCTGTAACCTACACTGAAACCCCAGGTAGTTTTAAAGATCATCTGTACGCTGATGATTTCTAATTTATGTCTGCAGCTCTGACCTCTACTCTGAACTCAGCTGCCCTCTCAACCTCTTAGCCTGATGTCTAATGAGCACCCCAGACAACGAGGTTTTAAATTCAACCCTTGATTCCAGTTCCTCTGCACATCAGTCCTTTCCTGTTCATCAGAGAATGACAATGAAAACTCAGGACTTGTTCTGGACTCTTCTTTTGATCTTATACTCTACATCTAATTCATCAATAAATACTGTTTACTTTGAAAAAGTATCAGAATCTGATCACATCTAATCTCTTTCACTGTTATCACCTTCTGTAAGCCTCTGTTATCTATCACTCAAACTTCTGCACTAGGCTTTAACTGGTCTCCCTGTTTCATTCCTGCCTACCATCTCCATTAACAGAGGAATCCTTTAAAATACAAATCTTAACTATTTCCCTATTCAAAATTCTCAGGTAGCTTCACATCTCCAAGCAAAACCCATCATCCTTGCCATGACCTCATGGTCATGCCCTGGGCCACTTTTCCAGTCTCTTTTCTTACCACTCTTCCCATCACTCACTCTTGCCTTCCTCAGGGCTCTGTCTGCGGGGCTGGTGGGGGTGGGGGTGGGGGCGGTATGGGATGAGAGACTAAGCCAGTTCAGGGAGGACAATCAAGAATTCAGTTACAGACACATTGATTTTTAAGTACTTCTGGCATGTCCCACAGACATCAGGAAGGCAGTTGCTGTATGAATCTGAAGTCTCAGCAGGGAAGTCTGGGACCAGAGCTATATGTTTGCAAGTCATTTGAACAGTATCCTTTGAAACTCTTGGTATGGATGTCGCAGAGAGAGAAGCTAAGGGATCTGGGACTAAGCCTGGAGGAACTACAACATATCAAGGCCTGGTGGAGGAGGGTGACATTATAAAAGAGACTGATAAGTAGTCCCCAACAAGTAAGAGAAAAATTGGAGGAGTGATTTTATAGAAGCCAGGGAGGTAAAAAAGGGGGACAGGTGGGATAAACAATTCTTTTGACAAGTTTGGTAATGAGGAGGAGATGAAGCTGTAGCAGGAGAGAGATATAGAGAAGGTTATCTCTATGGGTGAAATTTGAACGAACTGAAGAGCTGGTGAGAATTGTACATTTGGAGAGTGATAAGTGAAATGTTTAAAAGGGGTACACATAGCATCACCATTCTGAGAAGGGGGATGCTGTGGACTCACAGGCATAGCTAATTAATTTTTGAAGCTAATATTTTAGAAAATAAACATTTAAGAATTTTCAAAAATGTTTAATGGTCAATTGTCTAAACACAAACTTTATACCTTAAAACTAGAGGAGAAGGAAATAAACAAAAGAAATAGCATACAATACAGCTAAAGAAAAATAAAGAAATAGCTTGAAGTGAACAAAATTAAAGGATAAAAGTAAAGTAAAAGAGATACATAAGGAGTGGAAGAGAAGCCCAGTCTGAAAAAAAAAAAAAAAAAAAGGAAAATGGAAAGGATAAATTCATTATTTAAATAAAGAGGTTTCCAACTTTTGATAAAAAAAAAAAAAGAAAATCTGTAGGCTACATTTATGAGGTCTATATGAAACACATGTAATAAAACAAAAGCAACTCAGAGTGAATCAAAGGGAAATGTTGGACATTTGCCTACTTATGAAACAAAAGGATTAACTTATTATAGAGACAGACAACTGGTTATAAGGAAAGTATAATTGTTGTAAACTTAAAGTGCTGAGTAACTTAGTATCCAACTCCTTCTGAAGCAAAACTAAAATAGACAAAGAGGGAAAAAAGAGGAAAACATGAAAAGTAATGGGAAGCATTACTATAGTTCTGTATTTTTTAAAGAACAAGAACATAAAAATGAATAAGAATATAGAGGACATCAATAATATCATTAATAAAGTTTGTTTAATAATTGATATCATGAGTATATTATATCCTACAAAGAGGGGATTCATCAGTTTTCAAGTGTGTCTGGAAAATTTACCAAAATGTTGGTCATATATACTAACTCCAAAACAATCATTACCAATATCCTGGAGTAGACAAAATATGAGCCATTTTCACAGATCATGGTGCAATAAAATTCCATAAGTAACTTCAGCTCATTCATAATGTATTTTCATGTCAAGAATATTAGGGATCACGAGAAATGGGGACCTTGCCCACTCACCAGCTGTCTCCTTGGTCAAGTGTTCATGGAGATATTTATCAAGTGAGTATTCACAGTTTTCAGAATATGTTCTGTTACTTCTTTCAGTGACTTTTTTACAAGGTTATTCCGACCAATTTAATAATCTAGTTCACTCAAATTAGGTTTTTATTTATCTTTTAATCTTTGTATATTTTTTCCATTACCATTTAGTTCCCTCACACCTCTCTCCCCCTAAGCAACCACCACAACAGGTCTGCATCAATTTACTCAAAGCTTTCTTACCTTGAAAGGGAATGTTTAATTTATTCAAATGAGAAAAATGTATCATTAATATGCTGATTTTCAAAGCTAATCCAAACTATGCACATGTTCCTACTCATTGTATACATTTTATCACCAAAGACATGAAGTTTTTCTTCAAATTACTGCAGAAAACAAGAATTGTTTGTAAAAAGTGCTGATATTTTCTCCAAGCTGAGAAAAAGTAGAGAACTCAATTCACATGCCTTTAATGTGACTATCTTTATAGCTTATTAGATTATTTTCCTTAAAATCTGAAAACATCCCTGGTAGAGAGGGCTCCCCCAATGCAGGAAATGGTGAGTAGGTCTCATTTCCAGTAAACAGCTTGAATGCATGGAACAGGTTGATCTCATTGGCTACCACTGCCTTAGCACCATCTGTGCGTAACTGGTACACCACTTGCCTGTTCTTGTTTATCTTATAGTTATCAATAATTTTAACATTTCTTCTCCACTTGTAAGGGTTAATACAGATTGGCCAAACAACATGTTTTCTTGGGCCCTTTTGTTTAACTCTTATCTGACAAACACCAAAGATCCGCTGAGCTGTCAATATCAGGGAATTCATCTTAGAGTCTCCAGGGAATAGCATGGACATTTTTGTTCTCAGGATAACAAATGCTGCTCTGCATTTGGGCCATTTCTATCTGTCACTGTCTGATAAATTATTGTATTTGACAGAGTTGCCCCAACAGATTTCCAACCCCTGGCTCCGTCCCAGAAAGCATCAGTTGCACTGTTTGGCTGCCAAGCAGTAATGGGTGTCTCGCGGCTTACATGGGCAACTCTAACCCGAGCACTGGAACTCAGCACTACAAACAGGGCTTCTGCAACTTCCACAATTTCATCTCCTGCCACCCTGTGCTGATGTTCCTGGCCCTCGAATGTCTTCCTGCTTTGCCTTAAACATTTCCATACCTCTCACGGTAGTTCTTGTACATTCAAAACTGATGTTTGAGATAGCATGCTTTATTGCCAGAACTTTGCCCCCGAACACACTGTACCTCATGGAAAAGTTTATGCTTATTGTTAGCCCACTAAAATCCAAATCTCAAATATTTTTCACTGAATCTGCATGATAGTATCGTTTTCTTTGCAGCTGCTGTTTTCACATCAGGAACTGGTAGTTTCAGGAGGTTCAGTTTGGTCTTCCTACTGTTCTGAAAGCCCATGACTGATTCCATCCCAGTCACCACTGCTCCGAGATTTCCATCAGTATCTTCAGCATTATGCTTTAAAGGACTCATTTAGAAAGCAGTGATCCATGGTATGTCCACCAGTAAAGGAAATCAAGGACTGTACAGTCCCAAATGCAATTCATATCTTAAATTTTTCAATTTAAAATGATATGGAGATGCATCACTGAAAAGAATGCCATAATGATTTTAAAAATGAGAAACAAACACAGATACAGAGAACAAACTGATGGTTGCCAGAGTGGGGTGGGGGCAGGGTGGGCCAAAAAGGGGAAGAGGATTAAGAAATGCCAACTTCCAGTTATAAGTCACTAGGATGAAAAAAATGTAGCATATGGGAACTGACTTTAGCGACCAAACAACTACATTATACTTACATTTTAGTAGTATAATTACTTAGGGTTTTAATAGGTGTGCCTGAGCACCACCATGAAATTCACCATAGGAAAGCTGCCTACTGTGCTAATGATTTTAGCCTCGTCCCATGTAAAAATATTTTGAAACCATCAATTTTAAATACACAATTTTGAAAGTTCACCTGAAAGCTGTGAGGTGGTATCTCATTGTAGTCTTGATTTGAATGTTTCTAACAGCTAGGAAATCTGAGCATCTTTTTATATATCTGTTGGCCATTTGTCTGCTCAGGTCCTCAGCTTACTTTTAAATGGATTGCTTGTTTGTTTGGTGTTGAGTTGTATGAGTTCTTGATGTATTTTGAATATTAACTCCTTGTCAAAGCTGTTGTTTGCAAGTAGCTTCTCCCACTCAGTAGACTGCCTTTTTGTTTTGTTGGTGGTCTCTTTTGCTGTGCAGAAAGTTTTTACTTTGATATAGTCCCATTCATTTACCTTTACTTACCTTGCCTTTGGGGTCAAATTCATAAAGTTTTCTCTAAGACCAAGCTCCATAAGTTTAGTACCTCTGTTTTCTTCTATGTAATTTATTGTTTCGATCTTATATTTAGGTCTTTGATCCATTTTGAGTAAATTTTTGTATATGGGGATAAATAGCAGTCTAGTTTTATTGTTTTGCAGGTGGCTTTCCAATTTTCCCAGTACCATTTATTGAAGAATCTTTCTTTTCTCCATTTTATAGTTTTGGCTACTTTGTCAAAAATTATTTGCCTATATGAGATACCACATCACACTTGTTAGAACAGCTCTGATTAACAGGACAAGTAATAAAAAGTGCTGGAGAAGCTATGGAGAAAAAGGACCCCTCATTCACTGCTGTGAGAATGTAAACTGCTGCAGCCACGGTGGAAAAACAGTATGGAGGTGCATGGAGGTTCCTAAACAATTAAGAATAGAGTTGCCTTATAACCCAGCAACCCCTCTCCTGGATATCTACCCCCAAAATTTGAAGACATTTATTTGCAAAGCATATACAACCCTTTGTTCATCGCAGCATTATTCATAGTGGCAAAGACATGGACACAACCAAAGTGTCTTCAATGGATGAGCTGATAAAGATGATGTGATACAAATATGCAACGGAACACTACTGAGCCATAAGAAAAGAGGAAATACTGCCATTTGTGACAACATGGATGGGCCTTGAGAATGTCATGCTAAGTCATTCAGAATGAAATAAGTCAGACAGAAAAAGTTAAGAACCATATGATTTCACTCAAATATGAGATACAAAACTGAAAGCAACAAGTGAATAAACAAAAACAAACAAAAACTCATGGACACAGACAACAGTATGGTTGTTACAGAGGAAAGAGGGGTGTGGGAGGGTAGTAAAGCATAAAGGGGGTCAAGTATACAGTGATGGAAGATAATCTGACTTTGAGTGGTGGGCACACAATGCAATCTGGAGAGCATGTATCATAGAATTGTGCACTGAAAACTTATATAATCTTATTAACCAATGTCACCCTGATAAATTTAATAAAAACAAAAATAAATAAATAAATAAAAGTTTTAGCCATCATATAAATTATCCTACATCCTATGATATGCACATCAAACTTTTAGAAACACTGTAAAATGTTTTAAAATGTAGGTGCTAAATTCAGATTTTCTGTGATTATATTTTACTTCCATTACTTACCTAGTATAGATCATGGAACAAGTTATATAATTTCTCAAATTTTTAGTTCTTTTACCCATAAAACAAATAATAACTACTGTTATCATAGGGTTATTTTGAAGATTAAATGAAATTTTACATATGTAGTGCCTGGAAGATAATAAATTCTTAATTAATCTTCATTGCTATGATGACCTAAGTATTACATTGTTACAGGATTTTGTTATTGTTGTTAACTAAGAGTATTAGGATTTGTATTTGCATATCAGCTCATCAATTCCAGTCCCTAGGAAATGAAGCAGCAAGCACATAGAAGCAGCAAGAACAGAAAAAAAGTTGGCTAGGCTGTACCCAAATGACTTTTCCCTGGAGGAGTTTGTGACTGAAGATGCACTTTCTATTGTCAAGGTTTGCACATATTTCTATTTTCATAACATAATTTCCCATGATCATACAGCCAATAATATCAATAGCTCATATTCAACTGAGCATTGGGTTATACTAGCTGCTGCATAGCTTTGACCTAATTGAATTCTTACAACATCCTTGTGACACTGAGTGTGTATCACTACTTTGCCTATTTTAAAGACTCCTCATCTTTAAAATAGGTGTAGAGAAGCTATGTGACTTGCCCATAACCACAGAGATAGTAACTAGGAGAACCATGACTCAAACATACTCCATTGATAATACCAGGAAATAAGATTATGACTATTATATTTTGTTGCTATTTAACAGAAAATAAAGCCCAGAATTCAACTGCATAACAATATTTCCTAGGGTTTATTTAGTAGAATCTCATTTCTAAAATACTGGAGGTTTCTGAAAAATTAAATATTCCATAATTAATTGAGATTAATTTTAGATTATTTGATTTAAAGTTAATAAATGTATGGATTTCTCTTTGCTGGAAGTTTTATTCACTCTTAAGCACACCAATTAAAATATATTAATGACAGATGACAGAGAGAATTAAATAATTATCTGAGATCATTAGGATTATTTTGCTAAACATTTTATATTCCTGGTAAAAGTTCCCTGTGAAACAATTACAAGGTTCCCAAAGCAATAAAAGTAAAAAATTCAGTGATTAAATTACAGCTTCACTTCACCATTAGGAAATTTTTATCACAATTGTGTTATATTATAATTACATATATTCTGTCATAAATTTCAGTTTCTTATTCAGCTAAAAATGCACGCGTTAGCTATTTCACGAGACACTGGGGAGATTTGAAGGACACATGTTTAAGTGCCCATTCTCAAGGAACTTGCAGTTGAGCTTGTCAACTGTTGACAACAGTTGTGTATAATCAACTGATCAGAGAATTTCAGGAATTTGGAAAAAATGAAATCATATATAACATAGTATTTTAACAGCTTAAATTCAAATAAAACTGAGTCCTATGGTTTACTTTCTACCATTTTGCAAAAAGAAAACAATTATGTAGCTAATACTAAACAAGCCAAAAAAAAAATCTGATTTTACAAATAATGTCTTCCTGACAATTTTATCTTCCATCAGTTTCTTCCTTAAATCCATGGTATATTATCACTACGGTTCAACAAATACTGGGAGTCAAAATATGGAGCGGAACACTGTGGCAGAAAATATAATAAATTAACTATTAAAAAATGATACAAAAACTAAGGGGCTGAAAACTGATTCCATGGAATACAATGATGTATAATAAAAATCATCTTTTAGTGGCATTTTATAAAACCAGGGCTTATCCAGAAGGGCACAAAAGGCTCTATTAGTATGTTTACCATGGTCCATTTATATGGCACTGGAATACCCGGGGCCAGAAAAATCTATTTTGTGATTTGTAAAGATAATCTCTGAGCCAGTACTGCTGGCCATATTTAGTTTTCATAGTCATAATAGAAACAGATTTGAAACTTTTATTTGCCTTCAGTGTATTACATGGCCAGATTTGTAGGATAGAAAGCAATATGGGTAAGGCTTCTTCATTCTAACAATGACTAAACAAATTTAAGCACAACTCAAAAAATGTCTAAATATTTCTTTAACTGAAAAATGTCCATACCTTGTAAGTTATTTGGCATTGTTCAACAAAATAAAAATCCCTCCCTAATTAGGAAAATGCAAAACATAACTTCTGAAATATTACTGGGAGGAATGCCATGAGGTTCCTTGCACAATCTTACTGAGCCCGTATTTAAAATATTTTTCTGGCAGTTCTAAAGCACACCAAGTGTTGACAACCAACAAGCTAAAGAAATAATGCTGAAGAGGAGACAAGTGAAGAACAATAAAACCTCAATGCCCTGGATACCTGATATGTAATATAGAAATAATCTGAGTAACTTTTAATCTAAAAGCTACATTATGAAAACTAAAAATGTGTAAAATTTACTTTAATATTTTAGTTAGCCCAATATAATCAAAATATTCTTTCACATGTACTTAATAAAGTTATGAATAATATACTTCACTATCTTTTTCTACTAAATATTCAAAATCTGGTGAGAATTTTATGCTTAGGCCTCCATTGGGAATAGCCATACATCAAGTGCTCAGGTGCTACATGTGCCTGGGGTTGCCGCATCGAACAGTGCAGTGCGTGCCTTGCAGTGTATTACTTACGAAACCCTTGTCATCAAAAATATTTACTTTTGAATATATGATAAAAATTATGAGTATTAGCAAAGTAATTTTTGCAAAGGAATTATTTTAAAGATAAATTAGCAATGTAGATGCCCTTCCTCCCTTTCTTTCTTTTTAGATGTATATTTGTCTTGCATATCTATATAACCTTAAAATTGTTTGTATAGTGTAACACAGTATAAGACTGGCTGAGTTTGTATTACGGCCTCACTACATTTTATCTTGGCCCCTATAGGAAACCTCTCCATACAAATTAACTGTTTAGTCAACGTGAGGTATTATTATTTGAATAGCTTTATTTCATTAGTATACTTTATTAATTATTTTAATACTTTTATGTCATTCCACACTCTATAAATAGAACTTATTCATCAGTTTTCTAGTAATGACATTTGGATTGTTTTTAATCTTCAATATTATAAAAATGATCTTGTGCATATACTTGTGCATGCATCATTTTGTACCGGAACCTGTATGTGTAGAGCATAATACTTAGACTGGAATTTCTAGGGCAAACTTAATATGTTTTCATATTTTAATTTATGTTGCCAAATTTCTTTTCACAGAGGCTCTACCAGTTTATTTCCTAGTAACAATATATGACAATGACCATTTTTCCTTTCACAGGATATTAACATGTTAAGGTGTTTTAAAAATGACATCTGATATATAACCTCATTTGAGAAATATATCTGTACCTGACTGAAAAAAGCATATTGAACTGATTTTAAATAAAAGAAAATCATCAAAAATTTTATTTTAGGTGTTTTAAAATGTAGATCTTAGGACTCTTAGAGAAATAAAAAGAGCTAAAAAAGAAATAATTTCTTAACATCACCAATATTTTTGCTATCTAAATGGAGAGTACTAATATTCCAACATCTTACAGTAATTAACAAGTTAATTACACTAATTTATCACTTTTAAAAGTTTAATTACTTCTATAGATCATTTTGGATCACTTTACATTCAATTAGGAAATATAAGTAGTGGACCTATGGTATTAGAATTTAATTTATACAGTATTATGGTTTTATAACTAACTCATATTATTAAAATAACTTGTCTCAAAATTAGACTTTTTGATTACTCATCCATGAATTCCTACAGACTATGATTATAAAGGACCAATGATGAAGCTCCTGGGAGGCCCCTCTGTCCTTAGTCTAGTCAGGCCTGTTAACCCCAGGTCAGGGTATGAGCTCTGCCAAAGGAGCGTGGTGTGTAGGGCTTCCCTTGCATTATCAGGAGCAAGTAAAAATAGGATGACCCAGAAATTTTCTTGCAAGGCCATATGTGTGTACTCACAGACAAACTGAATAAACTCGACAATATAATACCTAGGATTAAAAGTAAAGTATGCTGTAGGTAGATTGGAAAAATCAATCAATTTTCCTTCCTTCTTTTGTTCTCTCTCTCTCCCTCTCTCTCTGTGTCTCTTTCCCCCTCTTCCTTCCTCTCCCTCTCCTTCTCCCTCTTTCTCTCTCTCTCTCTCTCCTCTCTCTCTCTCCCCCTCCTTCTCCCTCTTTCTTTCTCTCTCTCTCTCTCTCTCTCTCTCTCTCTCTCTCTCTCTCTCTCTCTTTCTTGCCAGTTGTGGCCACTGAAGCCTTGAACACCTGCTTCCTCTCCTGGCTTTGTTACCCACAACAAAGAAAGAGATTTCTGTTGAGGAGTGAGGGATTAAGTGCCCAGAAATATCAAACCGATGCATGACAGTGTAAAGGGAGAAAATCAACTATAAAATAGCTTCACTTAGGGAACTACTTTTCAGGGGAGGTTTCATCTCAGAGTTTTTCCAAATATGTTTCAAGGAAAAATAAACAGGCAAAAAGTTAGCACTGGGAATAAAAGCCTTCTTTAATATTGGCCTTATCCTATTATGATAGGACTAATAGGATTATGATAGTTGTTAAATAGGATAGATGATATAGACAGATAGATAGATAGATAGAAAATTAAAAATGTGCAAATACAGAAGAGGTATGAGCTGATGAGAAAAAGAGAGGGGGCCCTAAAAATTAAAGAAAAACTGTTAGGGAAATATCTGAAGGGAAGGATGGGGACATTGGATGACTCACTAGAAAATAAAGCACATTGTTGGTAATATTTACATGCTGAGAATGTCTAATAATGTATAATGACAAAACTACTCATGTCATAGGCCACTAGGGATAATCTGTGTGTTCATTTCCAAATGACACCATTGAACAACAGTCTTTTTCTTAATCTTCTTCTAACTTAGCTTGAAATAAAATGGGGGAATCTTAATAGACAACCCATCAAATTGTAAAAGGACTATGTATATATGACAGAGAATTTTTATGACAAACCCACTGAAGAGAAATTATTAGACTAGATATTTTTATACTTTATATTTTGTCTCAATTGTATCCATATTCTCTGATTCTATATTCATTTCTATAAGGGGTAAAAATGGAAAAATAGGATATCTTGGTATACGAAAATTTTATAAAATATTAGTTATATGTTAATTTCATTGACATATTATATACAAAGTATTCAGGTTTTATTGCCTATCACACAGTCAGAAAATCATGAATCTTTTAATGTCTCTCTTTTAAGTTCTATTATCTCTGAGTATCACACCTAAAATCATTTCTCATTAGGTAAAGTTTTAGCTAAGGTCAAAAATTCTATATGAGAAAATTAACCTGACACAAAGTTTCATATGTGATTATCTGTATAAAATTAAATATCTGTATCAGGAAGCAGGGAGAAAAGAGGAAATGGGTTTTGAAGCCGCTGTAAATCAAAAGCATACTCAACTCCAAACACAACAAATGCCCAAACTACTGCCTGAGGGAATTTTCCTATAAGCAAATACTTGATCTAGGCAGTAATACTGCATTGCCACGCTGAACAATAAAGTACTAATTCTCAGAACTGACATCACTAAGCGGTCTTTGTCTCTAATGTGTGGTTTCTCTGGCCCTTTAACACAGCCAGACATCTCTGTGCTGTCTCATGGTCACCAAGAGAAAAGACCATGAAGCTGAAGAGGTCACCCAGAGTTTTTTTAAAAATGAAAGCTGTGTGCGCTAAAATTCAGGATAGGCCGAAGCATCACATTAGAAGAGACAAGGGTGCACAGCATATTCTATAGCAAAGAATCTAGTCTCCTACTACAAAAAAATTTTGAGATAGTCATCTTTTTTTTAAATTTAAAGTGATTCTGATCATTGACTCAAATAGAGAAGCTTAACTACTCTGATAGTACTTCTAATAAAGTAGCTTTTCTCACGCAGCTAGAAGGAATGGGAGAGTGGGACATCAAAGCAGCGTTCTGCGGCCTTGAGCTCTAGCCCTCCGCACGCCAGAATGCGGCCTAACGTTGGCTTTTACTTTGCCCAATATTGTTGTGAACATCTGATTCAAACGACGTTTAAAATAACAGGAACTCCTTTCCAAAACTCCAAAGTTGTCCTCTGTTGCTGTTGAGCCCTCTATCTGATGCTCTGCTTTTCTGAGACCAGTGTTCATGTAAAACATTGCCTGCATGTGTTCCCTCAAAGACGACTTTCTCTATGAGAAGAGCTGAAAATATTAAGAAAGCTATAGCAAATGAATATGTTCACACCTGCTTCTGTTTTTATTCACTAGGATATAAAAACAATACTTGGAGATTCCTGCAAGTTAGAATGAATTTTTTTCAAGCCTGTATGATCAGGGCTAAACCCGCTTATGCCTAACAAAGGGAAAAGGCATGCTAGAAGCACCTATTACAAGCTGTAGTTCTCCCTGACTGCACACCATAATGAAGCTGAACATCAGGGCACAACCAGCCCTCCTACCAAATTTTGTAATGGAATTAACATGAATTGGAATAATAAAAACCAGTCAGCCCTCAGGCCCCATGTTAGGCATTGGTGAACTAAGTAGACTTGAACCTGTCCTCAAGGTGCTTAGAGTACAAAGTTTGATTGTTTAGTATAGTCTCCACCAGCCTCAGATGGCTATTTAAGTAGAAATTAATTAAAATTAAATAGAATTTAAAAATAAGTTCCCCCACTGCACTAGTCATTGGACAGTAGAGATGTTAGACCATTTCTATCAATACGGAAGGTTGTGCTGAAGGGCACCGGTGTGGAGTGAAGTGGGCATCTAGCAGCGTGGTCCAACTGCCAGGGCAGTAACTCAGCCAGTGCTGGAGAGCCGTCAGAGACTAAGAGAATTTGGAAAGAATTTTACAAAATGTATGTGGCTTTCATTTTCAGTACTTCCTATTTTCATTTAGCTATTTCTCACGGGACTTGCATACTTCTGCTTCTAATATGAACATCTGGAACACTAAGTGAACTTTCAAGAGGGTCACTTCTTATTTTGCCTAAACTGCCTTATACATCCATAGTTTTATTTCTTAGCTGGTATAATCATGTTTGAGGGGAAGTTATTATGAGCAGGACAGGGAAGAAGATTCACTTTGTTCCATAAAACAGTGACTTTCTGATCCACAGCGTATTTTATCTGCAGGTCTTTTGAACGATTTATTTCTCTGGAAATAGTCTTATAAACTCAAGAAGCACGTGACTTGCTTTTTGTTCCCTTTTGGGCACTTTCACCTTCCTGCCTGTCATGACATTATCATTTTCCCAGGATCTTAACTCTCTTAGTTCTTCCTTTTACCATGTCCGTTTTGTCCCTGTTGCTCTTATAAGACAGCCACCTTCATTTTATAGATGAGAAATATAAGGTATATAGAGGTTATGCAATCTGCCCAGGGGATTTGAGATGAGTCTGTCTACAGTCAAAGCTTGTGCACATGAGAAAGTCATATATCTGTCACTTCCATTCTTGTCCAGGCCACTGCAGTTGGGGACCTTATTACATGAAGACTGCACATCTTTCCATGCCCCACACACAAATTTCCCTACATTCCTCTTTCTCTAAGCTCAGCCTGGAATTTTTCCTTGTCCTCTTCATACCATTTACACAGGCAATTGTCACATTGACTGAGTAAGAGAATCACTTGGTCACTTGGTAGCTCTTAAAACATATAAATGCCTGAGCTCACCTCAGAGCATTCAGATAACATTTTCTTGGGTGAGACTTTAGCATTCATTACTTCCTTGTGCAACCAGGGTTGAAGATGGTAAGCTCAAATCTACACGTTGCTTAAATACCAGCCTGAATCCCACTTTCTGCATTAGATCAAGAGCTGAAGCTCTTATGATTTCTTGAATATCTACATTATTGTCCCTTATATTTCTATTATTGCTTACAATTATTTCAGATTTTTTCATTCATTCATTGAATAAGTACTTGAGTACAAATGGACTGCCTGTTGCTTGTAAAACCTTAGGTCTGTCATATATGTGCCCTCCTCTCTTCAACTAAATAAAACAGGCTTGAAGACACAAATTTTATCTTATTTTTTTCTTTAACCAAAACAGACCTTAGTTATAAATTCATATTACATCTAAATAAATACTTTTTGGTGAATAGCTACAGTTCTGTATTTTATTCTTTTTTTCTACCCAGCTTTGCAGCAAATATTTATTGAAGTGCTAATTATGCAGAAGATACTTTGATATATTTTTTTAGTTTTAAAGAATAATCTTCACCTTGACTAGAAACATATTTACTTCTTTTATGGCTTTCCATTTTAATGTTTTGGAGTGATTTTTTTTGTTCTCTCCTATACTATACAGTGCATCCTAATTACTTAAATGCATTAAATACTTTATATGTCAGACATTTTTCTGAGTTCTTTGTATTTATTAATTTATTCAATTGCCCAACTTTCTGAGATTGTATCTTTACAAGGAGTAGCTTCCAAGAGTAGATATGACTTTGCACAAGGTTACCTGGACAGTTAAGGCTAAGCTAGGAATCTAGTTCAGACAGCCCAGCCTCAGAGCCCACAATGGGACCCTCATCAAAGAAACAGTTTTCTAAAAAGACTGTTTTCAAGTACAGAAATATGTCTTCAATGTAGGGAACATAGCCATAGTTTACTGAGTCCATGGGATAATATGGTTACTGATTTATTGGAAGAATTCTAAAATAATTGTAAAGCAGAAACTGCCATTACAGGAACTAAAAGTGGATTTCACTTCAAATGTCACTGATGTAACTAAAATATTTTGCAGAAAAAAGTTGTAAGAAATCTCAATAGCCAGTAGGAATAGCCTAATTATTTTAAAGTTCATCACTTTAGATTATTAAAGAATATTTTGAATCTCTACAACTGCCCCCAGATGAGGTTTGCACTTAAAGGGGCTAGGAGCAAACTTCTCTGTTTTAACTTCACATTTCATGATTTTTTTCAAAGAGGAAAAAGTAAGGGTTTCAGTTACTAAGTAAACAGTCTATAAATGTACATCCTGTCTAAAGCAGAAAATATGAAACCAGAGTATTCACAAGATTGAAGAAAGAGTAGAAGATTTATAGCTATTTTACCAGTACCTTTGTCTCTCCAGACATTTTTCTTTCACATCCTGTATCATTTTTTCCCTCTCATTTATCCCTTTTTTCATAATTCATTACCTTTTCTATTTCTCTTTTTTCTATGATTCATTTCTGAATCTCTTTTGAGCTGTGAACAAAATTCCTTTAAACATGTATGGACATGACTGAAAATTTTCAAAATAATAAATGTTCTTTTCCTTTCTTCATTTATCTGCCTTCTTTATCCATCCCATTCTGCCCATCTCCTGTCTTTTGTCCATCCTTGCTCCATGGTAAAGTCTCCATATATCATTCTCCACATATGTGAAATCAAAAGGCATCCCCCTGCAATAAAAACCAACTCTTTTGTTAGGAGCACTCAACCTGTTAGGAGTTAGAAATTAGACGCATCTTCATTGGTGAGATGTTAACACTGTGCAAAGCCCAGCACTTACTTATATTTATATGGTATAAAGCTTCTGACCAGGCACATTTAGGGTACAAAATAAGAGGAAGTAGTTTTTGAAGTCTGATATTGAGAAAGAATTGGTAATTGAATCAACAGAGAAGTCCAGTAATGGCAAAACTCTCACACATGTCTATTATACTGTGCACCAAATGAGCATCAGCACTTTGACTGAACTGTCTGCAAGGGACTATATATGTACTTTGGGTCTAATCAGTCTTGACCAGAAAATACTGAAGGAATGCATACTGGCAAAGAAAAATCATGGTAGCTTTTTCTTGAACCCTCTAAACTGGCTGTTTAGGACAGCACTATCTAAATGTGGCTGATTTGTGGAAACTTGTCCTATTCTGAAAAACCTACTAAAAGTTTGGTAGAACAGACCTAAGAAAATAGATGGTAAACATCCATGGTAAATAATACATTGGGCACTTCCTACTCTTGTGGTCAAAGGCAGAAGATGTTGATTGCTAAGCTATAGACAAAGCAAGTATTCTTACCTTCCCAAATACAAATGCGGAAGAAGTTCATGGTTAGTGCGTGTGTGCATGTGTAATCAGTATAATGAATAGTATCGGTATTTTTGTCTAAACTGCTCAAGGATCTTTGAAAGATAAGCCCCAAACTGTCAGAAATAAATACTTTCACTTCATACATAAAAGCGAGAATACAACTAAGAAATTAAAACTCTCAGCAAGAACTATATTCATGTATATTTAGCTCACAAATATTTATTGGGCACTTAATGTGATATGCAAGACACTTTTAGGATCTAAAATCAAGTTGTCTTGAGTTTCCCTGTTCAGCACAATGAACTCTTAACTATATTAAGAGTAATAAGTCTTTCCCAGTATCAGTTTCATAATCTTCCAGCAGAATGAAATTGTATTTGCATTTAATTTATCCAAGGAAGTAACACTTTCTATAATCTAATGGAAATTTAAAACAGCCTTGCTCACAGCTGTCAAGAGATAAAGAAAACTAGAAATAAACCCATAATTGATCATCTTCTAACTGGGAGATTCACATCACAAACAGGCATTAACATTGCCCTTTATCAACATTTGCATTGCCAACTGAAAGCCAGGAAACATCCAGACCTGTGCGTTCCTTACAGACCCATTTTGTCAGCATTCCTCAACTGTTTCAATGCCTGCTCTTCAAGATAAGAAAGCACACCACATTACAGAGATATATGTACTCAGAATTGGTACAGCAGCTTCAAACTGTCACTAGAGCTCTCCAAACCACAAACAGTACCTCCACAATGCAGGGAGAGCAACTGAAGTATTTTAAGCAATTGTCTGATACACACAATGGTTTCTTTTCTGTTGACAGTTACTCAGAGCCTCTGCCTTGGACTGAAGGTCAAGGAAAATGTGAGCTGTAACCTTTGATACCTCTCAGCTGCTGATTCCTGTGTAATCCCACCCAGTGGTCCATAAGAGGACCCTGAAGTTCACTGGGCTGTGCTTTGTGCTTTGGGTCCACAAGGAGTCCAGACACAAAGGCTCTTACATTACTCTTGGACTGTAATTACATTTCAATTGTTTCAAAAGTGATATTTAACTAAACACAGCAGTCCGTCTCAGTTTAAACCATGACACTTGCTAAGGTAAATTATACTTAATATTTAGCCTGATTTCCATACCCCCAATGAAAAGAACAAATGACTTCTTCTTTCTAAAATACTTTCCTTCTTGATAAATTTAAAGGTGAAAAATAACCAAGATTTTTTAAAATCCCAATGTTTATGGTATTGTGATAGTGCACAATTTTTTGAGGCCAGGATAACTTCAGCTTGGATCCCATTTAGGATCAGTTTGGCCTTAGAAACTAATATCTCTGAGATTTAATTTCTTCAGCAATAAAATGAGAAGAGGAAATATCCATCTCACATTTAATATGTTATTTAAGTGAGGTCAAATGCCTGGCACACTACGGACATGCGATAAATGTCAGCTCCCTTCACTAGTGTGGGAAAAAAGGCAACTAAGTTCACAAGCTTTATCTTTGAAAATTTTTGTATTATTCTTGAGGGAAATGGCCAAATTTAAATTACAATATGAAGAAACACAATTTCTGAAGCAGTTTTTAGGGCTCTTCACTTTTTGAAATAACACATATGGTGTTTGAACAGCAATTCAAGAGGTAGTAGTAATTTAAATCCAAAAAACCACTTACATTCTATTATTCAAGGTTTAGCAGTAAAATGGTGGGGGGAAAGCTACATAATAAATATAATTATTGTCCTTTAAAACCCATTTTTCATTAGCATATTGAGCCTTCACTTATAGCCAGAAAACTCTAATGTGTTTCCCCTGAGCTTGTAAACAATAATCTGAAATTCAGCATCATTACTCACCCAGAAACTAAATTTTTAAACTTAAATTCTAGACAGTAAAAAGCATCAGGTAGTAATAAAGGGCAGTTCCCAACCTCTTTTGGAAGAAGCAAGCTTAAACTCAAATCTCTGAAGATCTATAGCTAGATTCACAATTTATATCATTTAATGGGGGCAATTGATAGACTCAAATCTCTAATTCTAGCAGAGACTTCTAATAATTACAAAAGTCATAATTACCACAAAAACCAGTTTGTAGGCATGGCTAATCAAATACTAAGCAGCTGGCTATCAGTCAAAGGAAACCAAGGGGGGTCATTTCTGTGTCACATAAAGAGAAGGGTTGCTGGTTGATGCCACTTTCTCTTTACTGCCCGCTGTTGGTTGCTCTGCAGAAGTGGCCAGAGGAGGAGGGCAGGTAAGACCTGACTTCAGCTCTTGGATAACACAGTGACAGCTGGAAGCACAGACTGGAAGTACCCGCTTGTCTTACCACCAAATTACCAAGGGTCGGGTAACCCTTTCTATGCTCAAATGACTAAATGAAACCTGCTCGGTGATCGTTGCCAGTCCTTCCCAAAGTGGCATGTGGACTCCGGAGTAATTTTGAGCTCTGAGTCTGCAATTTAGCTGTCTGGTCTAGGGTAAGGTAATTACCTTTCTCATTGGTAAACTGACCATTATACTAGTTCCCACAACACAGGATGGTTAACTCAGTTAACATTTGTGAAGTACTTGGAACACTGGCTGGCCCACAGAAACTCTTTCATGGAGTGTCTTAAATAAAAATAGTATACCCACCACATACAGCACCAAAATATTCAGAAAAATCATCTCAGATTTATGCCAAAATCTTAATCTTCAACTAGGCAAGGAGTCAGACAACCAAGTTTTTTTAATAATTGAAATGTTTCACTTGCTTTGATAAGAGAATTATATATCTAAGTGTATATGTAAATATTATCTATTTAAGAAAAATACATAAATATATAAATCACATATACTATATATTGTTTATTATCTATTTCATTTAACGTGCTAATGTACAGGGTTTGACTTTTAAGCATGATCAATTTCAAGATCAGATTAAACAAGTGTTTACTCTGTATGTCTATATATATGGAAATAAAGTGTTTTCTGTGTAGCTCATAACATTTCTACCCTATGATTATTTATTATGATTGATTATTGTCAACACATCATCTGTACCGAATCATTTATAATTAATAAAACTCTTATTTTAGGAAATTGGTTGTGCAAGTAGAGCCATTGACTACACAACCTATACAAAAAGAAAAAAAAAGTATGATGTGGTCTTACCTTGAAGTAATCATACTTGTGGTCTTCAAGTATTGTTTTCTTTTACATTCTTGTTTTTATAACAAGATGTAGTTTCTCTATTCATAAATATTGTAAGAGGATAATTTATAATAAAACATAGGGCGTAGGGACTCTCATAATTTACATTAGAACGTTTTCGGTATGTCTTGCACATGTAAACTTCAAAATTCTTCCCTCTCGTTTGCAATTAGGAGCATTTCCGAGCGACGTCTCTAGTTTTCCTCCTCCGTATGCGAGTGTCATGTCTCTGCTGATGGAGCTACTGGTTGATAGTGGAACATTTACATTTAAAGCATCATGGGTTATTTTTATTTGTGTTTTTTTAATATTATATTTGAAATTAGACTATGCCTAGGAGAAAATATATAATCATAATCTAATAGTCAGCTGAACAACAAAAATATCAAAGCAGCAATTATTTTACTCAAAACTGTACCAAAAAACTATTTTAAATGATCATGTGTTTCACTCATTAAAGTTATCACATATTTTACTGATTTGATCTGATTTTTACAATATATAAAGTTACATACCTAAAAACAGTAGCTTTCCTATGGCCTAATGTCAGAGTGAAGAAGTGGAAAGCTCCAAAGAACTCTGTTCTCATGCTGGGGCTGAATGAAATCAAATAGCCTGATGGTATGACCTCTTTCCCAGGGGCTGGAGGAAGCATACGGCTATCTTATTCTCACTTTTAATCAAATGTTACATTTAGGTTCTTCTGGAGTGGGAGCCATGTGTGATTCACCTACATCCCCAGGGTATGTATCATATATTATGAATAAATAAAAATGTATGAGCTCAAATGGGGCAAGTTGAGAGGCTACACATGCAGTTCACTATAGAAGGTGCTGAACAACACATATGTTTAAGTCATGATCATGTTATTTGACATATAGGTACATGGTACTGAATATTTTTTTTTAAGTACAGGGCATTTTTAATACCAACAAAATGTTATATGCTACAACAAAGGTTCAGATGCATTTCTAAAATGTAAAGAGAAATATTAAAATGTCATCTTCCTTTAGCTCTTCATGTTAGGCTAGCCATGCTTATTTTTTCATTTGCATTTAAAAATCTCATTTAATGAGTTATATTTACTGGCTACCTTTTTAAACACAAATTTTTAAAAGATTTTATTTATTTATTTTTAGAGAGAGGGGAAGGGAGGGAGAAAGAGAGGAAGAGAAACAGCAATGTGTGGTTATCTCTCATGCGCCCCCTACTGGAGACCTGGCCCACAATCCAGGCATGTGCCCTGACTGGGAATCGAACTGGCGACCCTTTGGTTCACAGGCTGGCCCTCAATCCACAGAGCCAGGGCTGGCTATCTTTTTTTTAAATAGTATAAAGTAATAATCACTTTAGAAAAGTAATATTTTCTTATGTGAGAATGCCAATTCTACTCTCAAAATATTTGTAGTGATTGTTTTTCTATCTCCTCCAATAAAAAAGTACTTCTTAGGAATTAATATAACCCTCAACTTGGGTCAACATACCGTTCCTTAAAATGTACACACACAAAACAAATGTGCACAGTGAGTGTCCTATTTCTTGTGCTGGCATTACTTTCATAAGCTGCAAATGGTTCTCCAGCTATGAAACAGTCTAACATGGATTAGAACTTTGGTTAAAATCAAAGCTCTCAAATGGCATACCTGGGGAGTACCTATAAGCTGACTTAACAGTACAGATGGAGTATCAGTTATGGGTAATGTGTACACACTGCACATATACAGGTTTAGCTAGATACAGGGATAAAATGTTTATGCCTAAATTAGTCATTCATAGCTAAAAACCAATGCCAAATTTCTGTTTATAATGAAGGCATAGGATAAGTCTCTTTTAGTATAAAAATATAATAGCTTCTTCATTGTCAGAGAGTTGTAAAAAATTAGTATTTTCAATAATTAGAAAACTATTGAAATAATCCAGGATAAAATAGATGAGGACTTAAATGACTATAACAATACTGAGATTGGAGAGAAGTGGCAGTTCTGAGACAGAAGATAGAATCAACAGGTCTTACTGGTCCATTGGATGTTGGAAAGAGGAAGGAATCACATGATGATCAAGTTTCATGTTGGACTGCATGGGTGCATAGTGATACTGTTTTTTGAGATCAGGAGCACAGGAAGAGAAGCAGATTTGGAGTTTGGAAGGAAGGAGAAGACTGAGAAGATGAGTGTAGTTTGGGATGTGTTGGAGGTGTGCATGGGACATCTAAAGGAAGATATCAAGTAAGTAGGATGTCATTGATACCGTGAAGAGCTAGACTGGGAGTACAAATTTCACAGAATTAGAACACAGGTGGTAACTGAAGCCATGAGTGTATACAAGATAATAATGTGTATACCGAAAATAATGTAAAGAGAGGGAAAAGCATTGGGAATGGTTCTCTGTACCATTAAATTGGTCACTAAGAGGTATTGCCTTATTAAAAGACTGAACTATTGAAAATATATGCTGTGATAGCATGAAGTGATATTTAACATAAAGCTGGCAAAGCTGCAAATTAATTTTGCTTTCTAACTCCTTCAACATCCCTTTGTTACACAGTGTGGTTTCCTCAGGTTACCACATACATTTACTCTCTGGGCTGCTGAGGCCAGTTGGTTTCACTTTACACCACACAAACAAGCATGTGGCATGAGGTTAAATCCTCCTAACCACTCTACTTGTTATTTACATGTGTTTTAGAAAACAGGGACCCACACAACTAAGGAATTCAATTCGAATCACTCACATCTTCTAATTTGTCATAGATAAAACTAATGTGGAAATTATTGATATCATGTATGTTTCACAATTGCCCATGTTTCAACTTCCTCTGTAAACTCTGGTGATCCAGACCTTTAAAAGATTTCAAGACCTCACTAATCACAGGCTCCTTATCACTGTTCTTTGTTTGGTTCTATCAGTTGCAAAGGACATTCTTCTAACTTTAAACTCTGCATTAAACTTTACCAGGATTACCAGGAAGCAGTATTCCATGCATGAATTATGAAGTAAATGTTAAACTAAACCAATATATAATAAACAACACAATCCCAGACCATATGCATCATTATAAACAATTATTAGATTATTTTCTGAGACCATTAGAATTGTAATAGCTGCTATGAGATTGGTCCATTTTCTTTTGGTAAAACCTTTTAATATTTAAAAATTCTGAGTTGTCTCATGATATCTAAATCACCAACCCCTCCTATTCCTTGCTATTAAAGCCAGGGTTCCAAGTTATTATTATTTTTTAAGTTACCTCTTAAGCCTGGTGGTCTTATGAAAATGCCTAACCCACCATCAACTTCACACACACAGATTTAATCTTCATTTATGTTTTCATATATTCTAAAGTTTCCTGTTGGAAAGCATTTCTCTTGCTCAGATATAATATTTTTAAGTTCTATATAGAACTTACGTCTATTATAAAGTCAAATTGCCTCTGAAGAAAGGTGATGATGAGGATATAATGTTCACTCTTATGGAATGAATCTAACACACTTCCATAATCTTTGGTGCCTTACGGTATTTTTACTTCCTCTGCATCTAAAAAGACACCAAAATGACATGTACTCTCAGAGTATTTAAGGCAGGAACTGACTCTGAAAGCCTTAGTTTACTGTAGAGTTAAGACATCATGTAAGGTTAGATCCTTTTAAAGTGTTTTCCCACAAGTGTTTCCAATAAAGTGTAAAGCCAGATGAAAAATTTCAGGAATTGTCATTTAAAAAAAATAGAGTGAGTTTTAGGCTTAGAAAAAATGATAGGGAAACTAATACCTTGGTTTGATCCAAAATGGATTCAAATTGCTTCTTCATGATCAAGTGAATTAAATTCACCTAGAAGAAAAACAGAGAAAAGCACACTGATAACTGTATAAGAACAATTAAAATAAAAAATGAAAAAAGCACATTATCTTTCCTCTATATATTCCAACTGGTTTGATTTTTCTTCATTAGTCGTACCTTTCTGCAATGGGATGATGTGTGACTGGGTAAACAACTCAACATCTAGAAAAGTACCTAGACTATAACAGGCAATAATCAGCATTTGCAGGTAAAGGTGCTAGATATTCAGACTGATGGATATTAATGGTATTAATTTAGGAAGAAAATAAGAAGTAGTATGTAGACTTATTAGAGTATAGCTCTAGCACAATCAGCTACATGTTTAGCTCTCAAATCCATCACTTACTAGCTGTATGAAGTGGGCAAATTATTTAGCTTTCCTGAACTTTGGTTTCTTTCTATAAGAAGAGAATGGTAATATCTGTCTTTGAAAATTACATGAAGATTAAATGACAAAATGTATATAAAGCATTTATCACTGTGGTTCACAGTAATGCTCTTAAAAATGACAACAAAAACAAAATAAACTTGAAAAAAATATTTCTGAAAGAAATATGGTTTATTTCCTACTATTTATTTTAATTTTAAAAGAAATGACTTTTGCTGCAAACTAGTCAACTGAACATCCATGTTTATCTCAATTTCTCCCATGACTATATTTCAATGAGAGTAAATCTAGGCTAAAAACAAAACCTCAAGAGAATTAGAAAACAAGCCACAGACTAGAATATTTGCAAGAGACATATTTGATAAAGAGCTGTTATCCAAAATATACAAAGAACTCTTAAACTCAACAAGAAGAAAATGAGGAACCCAGTTAAAAAATAGGTATAAGCCCAAACAGCCACTTCATCTGAAGAAACATAGTGGCAAGTAAACACATGGAAAGACATTCAACATCACATGTCATTAGGAATTTCAAATTATAACAACAATGAGATATCAGTGTGTACCTGTTAAAATGCCAAAATCCATAACACTGAACCACTAAATGCTGGCAAGGATGTGGAGCAATGAAAACTCTCATTCATTGCTGGTGGGAATGCAAAACGATACAGCTACTTTAGAAGACAGTTTGGTCATTTCTTACAAAACAGAACACAAAACTGCCATATAATCCAGCCAATCAAGTTCCTTGGTATTTATCGAAATGAATGGAAAACATAAGTTACCATGTCCACACAAAAACCTGCAGATAGATGTTTAAAGAAGCTTTATTCATAATTGGTAACAACCTGGAAGCAACCAAGATGTCCTTCAGCAGATAAGTAGACAAACCGGGCTGCACTGAGACAAAACAATATTACTCAATACTAAAAAGAAATGAGCTGTCAAGCCATAAAGAGACATGAAGGAAACTTAAATGCATATTAAGTGAAAGAAGCCAATCTGAAAAGACAAAATAATAAAAACTTTAGTAATTGCCAAGAATTAAGGGGGTTGCAGGGATGAATAGGCAGAACACAGAGGATTTCTAAGGCAGTGACACTATTCTGTTTAACATTACAATAGTAGATACAAGTCATTATACATTGTCAAAACCCAGGGAATGCACGACACCAAGAGTGAACCTTAATATAAACAATGGGCTTTGGGTGATAATGATGAATAAATGTAGGTTTATCAACTATAACAGATGAGCTACTATGGTAAGGGATCTTGATGGGGTGGGGCATGTATAGGGACAGCAAGTATATGGGAGCTCTCTGTACTTTCCAGCCAATTTTGCTGTGAACCTGAAACTGCTCTAGACAATAAATTTTGTTAATTAAAAAAGGAAAACAACCCAAGCCAATATTTTCTTGTATTTAATTAATACTGTACAGTTGCCTATAATGCAACTGTGTTATTTTTTAAAAAATGGGGCAAAAGAAAATCTTGGTTATTAACATACATTGTTTGATGTTTTAATTCTATTAAATAGTCAATCTGTTATTACATTATGACATTAAGGGAATTACTTCCAAATGTTGGACATTTTATAATTATTGGTTTCTGAAGGAGAATCTTCATTGTTATCTAAATATTTCACAACATCCCATTTTCTCTTAGGGTAAAGTATTTCTGAATTCCCTCTTGTGTTTTGAGGTAGCACACCCTCAAATATACACAGCTAAGTGATATATTCTTCTATAGTTTATAAAAGTACTAGATATTAAATTTTTAGCAGCCCATGTCCCCTGGATACAAACAGGAACCCTATAAATCAATCTATGTCAGTTAATGGTTTTCTTCTGTAAAATGCCATTGCCTTAGGTGCCCATTTAATTGTTAAGCACAAGCAAAACACCTCAGAAATAATTCAGAACTATTAATATATCACTGCTGATCTGTAAAAATCAATTTATAGTTTAACATTCATCATTTTTATTTCCATGGAGAAGCAATTAACCATTAAAGTAAGCTTATTTAATCCTGAGTCTATTATATCGTTTGTTCTTCTCATTGCTGTGTCTGACCCAAGATGGAAATGAAAATATTAATATAATTTTACCTCTATCCAAAGTCTCTGGATACACATTTACTACCCCCAAATGATAGTGGATTTGAGTCCTATCATTAAAATGTGGCCTCAACTACATTTAGAGGATTTTATGCTGAAGTACTATAATTGGGAAAAACACAAGAAATCAGATGCACTTGGTTTTCATTCAATTTAACTGCTTATTAGGTATACGATCCTGTGCAAATTAATTCAAGAAACTATAACATGGAGATGGATATGTATAAATTTGAAGTGAATTTATAAATATGAAGTACAAATGTTTATTTTTTTCCATGACTTCTGAATTTCTTTGTACTCATTTATCACATTGAGAACAATTGTTACTTGTAGAACTGATCATTCAATGAAAGAATATATGCCAAAAATCACTGGAATGTACTAGATGCTCAAAAAATATCAAATTCCACTGAAAAAAAATGTGGCCTCAAGAAAATTTCCAGAGCACTGTTATGCAACAAAAATGAGACATACACACACACACACACACACACAAAGAGAGATCTTATACGAGAACAAGATAAAGAAGAAATTTCAAAATTTTTCTGTGTTTTCCCAAGTGAAGTAAAAAGAAAAACCACAAACAAAAATTAATATTAAATAAAATTTAAAAAAAGAGAGATTCATTCTCTAAAATAATCTCAGTTTGGTTTAAATCTTTGGGAAGGTGATGATTTGCTGTGACATTCTAGGCTTCTGTCAACCAGTTTGCTAATTTTGATGAAATAGTGGAGGCAGAAGTAACGAGTATCAAGGTGGACTGTGGATGGGCTGATATTAAAGTGCATAGATGGCGATAAGCTAAAGTGCTTCCCTTATTTTTTGGTTCCATAGCATTCACAATTGTGTTGTTGTATGGTCTGAAATATGTAGGAAATAATGAATAAAATGTTTACAATCCTATCTGGATTTCTTTTTGTCTATGATCAGACTATCTACAATGTGAAGTAGCTCAAGTAATTGACTCAATGTCCAAATGAAATTGTCTAAAAAAACATAGTAGCTATTTTCTGGCTCTTCAAGAACTTGATTTTGTTTACCCTAGGACTCTACCCTAACCCCATCTACAGTAATCCTGCTCAGTCACATAATCTGGATTGAGTATACTGGCAACTGGTCTGCTTTCCCCTTTCCTGGTCTCACTGGAGTTCCCTGTTGGCAATCTCCTTGGGTCTACCCAAACAGAATGCTATTTTCCCTTGGCCATGATGATTTGTTCAGTGATGAGGAGTATGGCCAAATCCAACTCTTTTCAAGAGTTCTGGCAGGAAAATCTGTAAATATATTGTATGATTTCAGAAATGTACAGTGGCCATATAGAAAATCGGTAAATTTTGTGAAAGAATATATAGGAAAGCTTAAATACATGGAAAGCCATGCCATATTTCTATTATAGGTTGGAAGACTTATAATTGATAAAAATATTCTATCAAAGTTACTATATTCATATTATTCATTTTGACTAAAATAAATAAACAGATAAAACCAGAATGTTTAGTTTATCTGAGAGGATAAACACATGAGAATAGTTCAGGTGGAACAGATGGATTAGTTTTAAGTATTAAAAAAAGCTGAACAATTATATAAAATATTAAACTAAAATTAAACTAAATGGACCAAAGACTTAAATATAAGATCTGAAACAATAAATTACATAGAAAACATACTTACTAAGCTTATGGGCTTCAGAATTTGAGAAAAATTTATGAATTTGACCTCAAAGGCAAGTGAAGTAAAAGCAAAAATAAGCGAATGATACTTAATCAAACTAAAAAGCTTCTAAATAGCAAAAGAAACCACCAACAAAACAAAAGGACCCCTAGCCAAATGGGAGAAGATATTTGCAAACAACACCTCTGAAAGGGCTTAATATCCCAAATGTATAAAGAAATCATACAACAACGGAAAACAAACAACCCAATTAAAAATCAGCAGAGGACCTGAACAGACACTTCCCCCAAGAATACATACAAATAGCCAACAGATGTATGAAAAGATGCTCAACCTAAGAAAATCCAAATAAAAAACTAAATAATAAAACCAAATAAAAGGTAAGGAGACATATCTCTTTTCTCTCCCCAACAACAACAACAAAAAAACTATAAGGAGATATATCACCTCATACCTGTTAGAATGGCTATCATCAACAAGAAAAGTAACAATAAGTGGAAAGATTGTGGAGAAAAAGCAACCCTCATTCACTGCTAATGGAAATGTAAACTGGCACAGCCACTATGGAAAACAGTATGGAGGTTCCTCAAAAAATTAAGAATAGGGTTACCATATGACCCAACAACCCTTCTTCTGGCTATCAACCCCCAAAATATGAAAACATTTATTCATAAAGATATACATCCCTACATTTATTGCAGCACTATTCATGGTGGCCAAGACATGGAAATAACCAAAGTCTCCTTCAACAGATGATCAGATAAAGAAGATATGGTACATCTACACAATGGAATACGACTCAGCCAAAAGAAGAGATGAAATACTGCCATTTGCAACAATACAGATGGATCCTGAGAATCCCATTTATGTTAAGCAAAATTATGTCAACAGGGAAAAGTCAAGAACTGTATGATTTCACTCATATGTGGGATATAAAACTGAAAGCAACAAATGAACAAACAAACAAATAAAAACTCACAGATACAGACAGTAGTGTGGTGGTTACCAGAGGGAAATGGGTTTGAGGGGAAGGTCATAAAGAGTAGAAGGGGGATAAGTGGTGATGAAAGATTTGACTTTGGGTAGGAAACACATAATTCAATATACAGATGATGTAGTATAAAATCGTATGCTTAAAACCTATAATTTTATTAACCAATGTTGCCTAATAAATTTAATTTAAAATTTTTTAAATATTAAGAAAATCATAAGAGCAAGTATTACATAATCTTGAAGTAGAAAGCTTTCCTAGTTTGATATCCAAAGGTCTTAAAACATAAAAAAATAGAATTGACTACATATTTGTATAGAATATACAAAATCAAAAGGCAAATGAAACACTGAAAAGAATTTTTTACAACCTATGTAAAGAAACAGCACATACCAGAAAAATTCAAACAATTCCATAAGAAGAGACAGTTGCATGACATGAAAAAGTAATTGCAAAGAAAATCAATGGCCAATAATCATATGAAAAGTGCAAATTAATGTGGTATCATCCTTCATCCCTCAGAGTAGCAAAGATATATAAATATTGTTAATGCCAAGTATTGATGAGAGTGTAAGGAAATGGGTTTTCTTATATGTTTGCAGTAATATAAACTAGTTCATTATTTTGGAGGGCAATATTTATTATAATGTTGTTATAATAGCAAAAATATTTTTAAACCACTGAAATGCCCATCAAGAGGGACTTAATTAATAAATTAAGATATAAAAATAAGATACATGCCAAATATCTACTAAAACATATGAGAGATGTATGTAATTTTATGTGAAAAGAAATTTCTAGGATAGAACATATGAGTTACAAAAAAAAGCTATAAAAACAAATATCCAACTTAGTCACATATCAATTATTACTTAGTTATAGCTATTGAATGCTCACCACTTAGTGCCAGGCACTCAGTAAGCTACACACCAAGGGATGCATATGCAAGCACACACATGTGCAAACACATACTCACATCTATATGTACACACATGCATCAAACATTTATTACCTTTGTGAAATGAGAGAAGTGGAGCGCAGGGTGGAGTGGAGGGAAAGGGTTGACAGGTAATCAGGTTCAAGAAGGATGAGAGGTTCCCTTACAACAACACACAGCCGTTTTGCTTGATTATTTCTATTGTGGACATGTATTAGTTTTATTATCTGGGGGAAAAATCAAATAGTTTCATTTTGAAAGAAAGGGAAATGTAAATATATTACATTTTGTTAACTCTCCAAAAAGCTACTCAGTGTTTTCAAAAGATGAACTGCAATTTTCGTGTGCTGCTTTCCCAAGTACAGAGCCTTGTACCTCTCGGTGAGCCATGAGTTTCTTCACTTGGAAAATTGTTGATAAAAGGCAGCTCATGTTGAGTGACAAAGTTGTTCTATCAGCAGGTCTTGGGAATGACAAGGTTTTGTAGCTTGGATATAGTTCCTATTATATTAAGAAATTAATGCTATAAAAGTATGTAGCTTTTAAAAATATGTGTTTTTCCATAATATACTAATGTCAAATGATGAACAAAAGTACAATTTTAGTTTTTGTGAATAATGTAGCTCTCTGGACATTTAATATTTTCAACATAACATAGCTTTTATTCTGCTGCCTTTCATGAAGACAAGTTTAAGTAAATTTATAAACTGCAAATTATATACAAATAAATGTATGCACATGCTGTTTGGACAGCTTTAACACACTTATTCTGATATTGATATATTCTAAGATAATAAAAGAAAAATCATTTGTTCTACAAGAGTGCCTCCAGCAAACTGTAACTTATATAATTCCCAACAGCCTAGCTTTGGATATACTTGGGCTCACAAACACATAATTAAAATGCTTTGTCAAATAATAAAACACGTTGACTCCAGGGGCAGACTTATTCACCAAGATTGAAAATATGGAAAATAACAGAAAGTGGTCTTCTTTTTTTAAATACTGGATTTCTTTTTTTTATTTCTTAAAATACATTTTATTGATTATGCTATTATAGTTGTCCCAGTTTTTCCCACTTTGCGCCCCTCCACCCATACATACCTTCACTTCAGCAATCCCCCACTTAGTTCATGTCCATGGGTTGTGCATATAAGTCCTTTGGCTTCTCCATCTCTTATAATTTTCTTGACATCCCCCTGTCTATTTTGTACCTGCCAATTATCCTTCTTATTCCCTGTACCTTTATCCTCCAATCTCCCCCTCCCAGCTGATAGCTGGTTCCTGTTCTGGTTATTTGCTTAGTTTGTTTTTTTAGATTCAGTTGTTGATAGTTGTGCATTTTTTGCCATTTTATTATTCATAGTTTTGATCTTCTTTTTCTTAAAGAAGTTCTTTAACACTTCATTTAATAATAAGGGCTTGGTGATGATGAACTTCTTTAGCTTTATCTTGTCTGGGAAGCACTTTATCTTCCCTTCCATTCTAAATGATAGCTTTGCCAGATAGAGCAATCTAGGTTGTAGGTCCTTGCTTTTCATCACTCTGAATATTTCTTGCCAGCCCCTTCTTGCCTACAAAGTTTCTTTTGAGAAATCAGCTGACAGTCTTATGGGAACTCCTTTGTAGGTAAGTCTGCTTTTCTCTTGCTGCTTTTAATGTTCTCTCTTTGGCTCTCTATCTTTAACCTTTGGCATTTTAAATATGATGTGCATTAGTGTGGTCTTCTTTGGGTCCAACTTGTTTGGGACTCTCTGTGCTTTCCAGATTTGTATGTCTATTTCCTTCACCAAATTAGGGAAGTTTTCTTTCATTTTGTCAAATAAGTTTTCAATTTCTCATTCTTCCTCTTCTCCTTCTGGCACCCCTATGATTCAGATGTTCATGTGTTTAAAATTGTCCCAGAGGCTCCTAAACCTATTCTCATTTATTTGAATTTTTTTTTTCTGCTCTTCTGATTAAATACTTCTTTCTTTCTTTTTTTTCCAAATTGTTGATTTGATTGTCAGCTTCAGCCTCTCCACTGTTGGTTCCCTGTAGATTTTTCTTTATTTCACTTAGCATAATCTCCATTTCTTCCCTTATGTTATTGCCTTACTCAATGAATTATTTGAGCCTCCTGATCACCAGTGTTTTGAACTCCACATCTGATCGGCTGGTTATCTCCATTTCATTTAGTTCTTTTTTTTAAACTTTTTTTATTGTTGTTTAAATATAGTTGTCTCCATTTTCCCCTCACCACTCCCCCACCCCACCCCAGCCATCCCCACTTCCCACCGTTAATCCTACCCCCCTGTGGTTTTGTCCATGTGTCCTTTATAAATGTTCCTTTCTGACGTTTTGTTCTGTTCTTTCATTTTGGCCATATTTCTTTGTCTTCTCAACTTGGCAACCTCCTTGTGCTTGTTTCTGTGTATTAGATAAAGCTGCTTTGACTCCCTGACTTAGAAAATGCACCTATAAATAGTGTGGGGTGGAGCCTTAGGTAATTGCCAGAGTGGGGCAACCCATTTCACTGCTTTGTGGCTCTGTGTAGGGGGAGAGCTTGGAGAGGGGACAGTGCCACTGCCTGGCTTCTGGAGGTTTCCCCAGAACTCATCATACTTCCAGGCTCTCCACCCACTTCCTATATGTGACTGGCAATCTTCCAGCTGTTGCCCTGGTGATGAATCCCAGAGTGGGTGGATTTGCCTACATTCTAAGTTTGCGTGGGCCCTTTAAATGGACTCTCCTAAAAATCTGGCATTTTTTTTCCATGGCCCCAACACCCGCTGGTTTTTATAGTCCAAAGTTTTGGGGATCTATCTTCCTGGTGCTGGAACCCTGGGCTGTGCAGTCTTGCCTGGGGCTGGGATCACTTGCTCCTAATATAACTCTCCTGACTTTTATCTATCACATGCGAATGTGGGACCACCAGTTTGCTGCCTCCACCTGTATCTGCAGCTCTGCCCCATCTACCAGTCTGGATGCATGTGGCTTCTTTAAATCCTTGGTTGTATGGCTTCCATACAGCTTGGTTTTCTGACAATTCTGTTTGGGTTTTTTGAGATATAGTTGTAATTCTCTCTGTGGTTATATGAGGAGGAGAAGTGTATCTACCTACACTTCCACCTTGACCAGAAATCAAATGATGGATTTCTTATTTTGTCTTTGCCCAGTTCCAGTAGTGGCCTGTGCACTGAGAGTAACCCACAGGCAGATCTTCTGGGCTTGCTGTGCTCAGATGAGTGGCTTCTGAGGCCTTTCCATCCTGAGATACAGTCAGTGAGGCCAGCTCATGAGAGGAGCACATTAAGCAAGGCAAACAGTGATGGGGACTCACAAAGGGGTCTTAAATTCAATTTTAAAATTCACTAAGGATCACTGCCACAATAAACATTTGTAACCGAAGGTGTGACTTTCTGCTTTTCTGTGTTGCTATCTTCTGTACCATTTGTGTTATGAAATATGACCACATGAACTCTAAAGGAGAAGATCATCCCATTCAATCAAGCAAAATCAAATAGCATTAAAAGTTCTCACCTCTGCAGGGTGGAAAATTGTCTTCCAACTATCAGGTCCATGTTTCAAGAATCCCTTTGGTTAAGGATATCTTAATCAAAAAAGATTAATTATAACCTCTGAGAAGAAATATCAAAAGCCCAATAGTATTAGCCTGGAATCACAGGCAGAAATGCATGGATTTGAGGATCACAAAAACAGCAGACTGAAAGACCCATTATTTGCTATCAAGTTACCCTCTTGAAAAGAGCACCCTCGCCATAAAAGTGTGTATTAAACTATAAATAATAGTGTTTCTCTTGTAAATTCCTGCAGTGTCTTCCAGAAATATGCTGCTAAAATGACTTTGAGCATTCAAGGAAATGGGGAGTTAGGCTTTGCAACAGGACTATATTTTGTAAGAGCATATTATACTTATGAACCTAACAAGACATGTCTCAATTTCTTCATGAGTCCTTAAAAGCTGCCATTTTGAATCCAAACTCTTGCATTCAGTAAATATAATTCATAAAATTACATGAAATATGATTTTTCATCACTAAAAATTGTTGGGTCACAATAACAAGGTACTGAGTCAATGACTAGCTACTTTCCCTCCTGCTTAACACTAAATTAAGTAGCCACACCCTGGCCTGTGTGGCTCAGTTGGTTGGAGCATCATCCCATAGCTGAAAGGATGAAGGTTCAATTCCCAGTCAGGGCACATACCTAGGTTGTGGGTTTGATCCCTGGTCTAGGCACATATGGGATGCAACCGATCAGTGCTTCTTACTATCTTCAGTGTTTCTTTCTCTCCCTTCCTCTCTCTTCTTCTCTCTCTAAAAACAATGAAAAAAATGTCCTCAGGTGAAAATTAAAAATAAAGTAACCAAAAAGAATGAGTTCATCCTCATTATCCATCAGCAGAAAAAAAAATTAAGAACTGAGAACAGCTACATTGAAAGATACTATGAGGTAGAGATATGAGTGTCTTTGTTCTCCTGACATTATTTTGCCAAAGCATTTTTTAAGTATTTTGTAAAAATTAAATCATTTATTGCATGGCCAGAGATTATATTAAAATACTTGAAGGCAGAATTTTAAAAGAAAACATCACTTTGAAGCAGAAAATATTCCAGTATGTACTTCTGCATATAAGTATCAGTGAGGAGACTAACATTCTACAGCACTGCTTGCTAACTGAGCCCCTAGGAACATCATATCAGGTTGGTCTAAATGAAAGGTTGGATAGCAAAGTTTTAAATGTCAAATTAAACATCGCACCTTTTAAAATTTAATGTAGAATGTGCAAAATGAATCAAAAACCAAGAAATAATTGTTTAGTATTTGGTAGTACTTAAAAGGATAACAAAAAGAAGACAGTTTAGGCAATTATTCCAATATTTTATATGCTATATACATTTATTAAGGGGAAAATTAACAGATATAACTCAATGTATAAAGTGTACAAATCCATATGTAACCATACTTTAATCTTCTATATTTCCTTAAAGCTAAGTGTAGATCTCAGCTCTGTGACTTGACTATAGGAGTTGCTAGTGAAAAATGCACTCACAAGTCCTCTTTTCACAAAAAAATCATGCTCTGTAGATACCTATGCAGATTGTAATCTGACAAATTCTATGAGCAAAAAAAGTAAGAAAGTGTTGGCAATCATGTTATTGATGAACAATATATGGATTGTTCTGTGGTTCTGAAAGGTGAGGATGTGGGGATGTGGGGTAATACATTTCTCAAGTGAAGTTCATCTCCAAAACAGTTCTGAGAAGAATTGGCTTAGTCTACTGTTCCGCAATTTTTCTGAATACAACAATCACCTGGTGCTCTCTTGTTGAAAATACAGAGGAAAGGGAACCCTCGTGCACTGTTGGTGGGAATGCGGACTGGTGCAGCCACTGTGGAAAACAGTATGGGGATTCCTGAAAAATTAAAAATAGTACTGTTTTTTGACCCAGTGATTCCACTTTTGAGGATATATCCTAAGAATACCAAACAGCTTAAGTGCCCATCAATAGACGAGTGGATAGAAAAGCTGTGGTATATTTACACAATGGAATATTACTCAGCAGTAAAAAAGAAGAGACTCTTACTTTTTGTAACAACATGGATGGACCTGAAGACTATTATGTTAAGTGAAATAAGCTGGTCAGTGAAAGAAAAGTACCATGATCTCACTTATATGTGGACTCTAATGAACACAATAAACTGATAAGCAAAATAGAACCAGAGGCATGACGCAGACTGACAGCTGTAAGTGAGGAGGGGAAAGTGAGGCCTGGTTGAAAGAAGGTGAAGGAATTAGTCAAAGAACATATATGCATTACCATGGACATGGACAGCGGTGTGGGGATTGCCTGAGGGAGAGAGAAGAGGATTGGGGGAAGGGGGACAAAAGGAAAAAACTGGGTAACTAGAGTAGCATAAACAATAAAATACAATTTAAGTTAAAAAATACAAATTCTCAATGATATTTCCCTGCCTCAGTTCTGATCCAGTGGGGTTGGAGTGATGCCATCATTTATGTTTTTGATAAAACCTCAGATGAGTCTCAACAACAGGGTTTAGGGTTTAGGAAACCCTGTCTTAATCTTTCTAATTGTTCACCCTTGCACTTGACCAACATGCCCAAAACTAATCATTCAATACTGAATAAAGCAAACTACCTTCATCCGAGTAAGCAAGATATGAGCAGACCTCACATTCCATCAGTGGGCAGCAGCCAAAAAATAGAATAGTTAATTTAGGTCATTTTCCTCTTTCAAATAATCATCATTATTACTTTGCTGGTAATCATGCTAGTTAAAAATTGATTACTAAAAGGCACAGCATGATTTCATACTGTTATTATTAGACATGGCCCTGTTTTCTTTTACCAAAAAGAATTAAAGAAATACATTTGTTGTCACCTCCCTGGTCTTTACCTCATTTACCCAAATATTCTTCAAAACAACATTTTAATAATTTGTAACATGCACCAATGCTACTTACATTATTAAGATTTGCTGGCCTTCAGATTTTTTATGTGACATGCCTCAATTGTCTCATAGGGAGATTTTGATGCCTATGTATATTTAATTTGATGAAATAGCCTATAATAAAAAAATCAGAAAACAATGTTTTATAAATTTAAATCTGTTTTAAATAAAAGTAACACCCAGTACAAGAAATTTTTTCCATGATTATTAGAAGTATTTCATATTTAGTTCACTAAAGATTTTGGGTGACCCCTTTACATTATCATAAAGGAACCAATTTTCCAAATTGTTCCTTTCATCCTCAAATACATGAAGCTACCCTTCCTTCAGAGGTTGAACGCAAAAGCTCCGCTCTCATTAGAGGACATTAGAAAACCCTGTCTTAAAACGGCCGCATCTAGCTCTCAAGTTGCTCTAAGTTCCTCCTTGGGTCAATGGGCAGGACCACAAAAAGACTACATGGTTGAACTGAATGAACTCTGTCCTTCATTTGGTTATCTATTAATAAGACTTTTGCTTTTCTCAAAGGACCAAACAAAAAACCAAGACGTTACAATTTTTCCTTCAGGATATATTTTTGAAAACATGACCTGTCCATACCATGAAATGCTGTGTATGTAAGTCCTCACATAAGAAATCCCTTTTAAAAATCATTATTGAGGATAGCTGCTTTACCTATATAATTGGTATACTTTTTCCATATAGATACTGAAAAATTATAAAACTGAACATATTCCTACTTTTAATTGCCAATTATGAATCTTTAATCCAAATTTTAAGCTCAAATTTAATGTTCAAATGAAGTTAACGAGTTAGTCCTAATGATATACAAAGGCATACCCAATATGTAAACCCACGCAGATACACCTACCCGCACACATATATTGCCTCTGGATCCCCCTTCTATTTTCTATTACATACTAAAAAATTATTCTTTTCTTCTATTTATCATTCTTAAGACTTTAAAATAATTCATTCCAACTATTTTGCAAGAAAAGGATTATTTACTACTTCTCCTCTTACTGGTACTAGTACTAACCAGGAACGATTTATTGAGTGTTTACATTTGTGTTCAACCAGCAGGTGAGATAGTTGTAATCATTTCTGTATGACAGATGAAGTGATGGAAATTCAGAGGGGTTACATAACTGTTCCCAGTGTCACTGCTAGCAAATGTCGGATGAAGGTTTTAAAGCTTAGTCTTAGGACCTATTTTAATCTCATACAATAACCACTGTGGTATCTTGTAAGTTTGGAACGTTGTGATATTTAAAAAAACAGCAAATCCTATCAATTTTGACTGTGATTATTTGAAATCATAAACAAACAATGGTTATACATAGCAGTCTGCCTGTTCCATTTATAATCAGTGATATTTATCTCTTACAAATACAGCTTAATACTCCACTAGTTAGAGGCCATGCCTTCTTCTACATTTTTACATTATACCCAAATAGTTCAGAAGCCCAGTGCACTGTTGTGAGAAAGGAAATTGCCAAAAAAAAAAATTAACTAAAAAAAAAACAAAATAAGAAACAATTACCAATTAAACAAACAACAAAAATTACTCTTGTATTACATAACCATTCTAGACTAAAATGCAATTTTCCTGGTCTGCTTCACTATCAGGTTACCTCAGTACTAACCAACTCATACTGTGTTAGACACAAAATTAGATGGCTGGAAGAAATGTGACTAGGTACCTATAGTTAGTGTACCTTACCTGATTCCCTTCAGATCCAAACACCTAATTCTACGCTGCATGTACCAGAAATGCACTCTATTATACCTCCATTAACACAAAGTTAGTTCCTTTGAATACTCTTGTTTAAAAATATTAATCTGAGAACAGCAAGTAGAAGATGACCATCTATATTTCCTGTGAGTGGTTTTAAGTATAAACTAGACTGTGGATTCTTGGCATGCTTCCATGAAGACAGGTGGTCCTCCACATTTTTATTCAGGGCTCATATTTCTAAGTGCTGAGAAAGCACAATGATAAATGACATAAAATGCATGGTTAGATATTCAAGGAATTAGTTTAAGTCAAGTATTCATTGATTCTATTTTCTGACATTTGGTTTCTGGAGTTAGAAACTGACTTTTCAGATGCCCTAGTCTATCAAGTCATGTCATGTTAGACTGCAAAGCTTTGTATGGAATTTTCTGTAAGGCCTGTTCCTAGTTTCCAGGGAAATGAAGGCTGTTCTTATAAATATGAACCATAAAGACTTGCAATTTATACCAGTTTTCTCAAGCTATTTATTAGCAAAAGTGGAAGAACAGAAACCAGTTTTAATGCTTGCATTACAAGTCTGTCCAGAAAAAGTCCAGCCATTGTTAATGTAACAGGAACAGCCTTTGCACAACATCGATGTAACCTGGCAGCCAAGGAGAGTGGACTGGAATGCACATGCATGAATAATGACAATTTAACTGTACTAGTCAGTGGGGGTGGTAGGCACCGTTGTGTGAGCATGTGTACGGTGTGGCCACCACATTCAGAATGATTGAGGGAGTAAAGCAATAAATCTTCATCAGATTTTGCACTAAGCTTGAACATTCCCCCGAGGAAACCATGAGGGTGATTCAGAAGGCTGCAGCTATGGGCAACTGGTGATTGGCAGCTTCATCATGACAACATGTCTACTCATGCATCATGTCTTGTGCAGTTTTTTGATAAAACATCAAATCACTCAGGTGACTCAGCCCTGCTACAGCCAAGATTTGGTGCCCTGTGACTTCTAACTTTTCCAAAAACTAAAATCACCTTTGAAAGGGAAGAGATTTCAGATCATCAGTGAGACTCAGGAACATATGATGGGGCAGCTACGATGACTGGGAAAACTGGGGTTGGTCCCAAGGTGCCTACTTTGAAGGGGACTAAAGCATAATTGTCCTGTGTACAGTGTTTCTTGAATCTTGTATCTTCTTCAATAAATGTCGCTATATTTCATATTACATGGCTGGATAACTTCTAGACAGACCTTATAAGTAGTATGAAAATGTACTTCATTGCCTTACATGTATAATTTGATAACAAAGTTTACCTTTTTTAATAGCTACTTTCACTGTCATAGAAGTGAATTAAGATTATGCAAGTTCCTTATATGCCCAATTTCTACATGCTGGAAATCATAATCATTCCATCAATCACTATCAAGTCATGCTGCTTTCTCAGGTTCCAAATCTAATCAATCATAAATCCTACTGCTTGAACTTCCGAACAACTTTTCAAATCAATCCTTTTCTTTTTTTCATAAAGTTACCTTTATTCAACTTATTTTTAAAGTATATTATTGATTATGCTATTACAGTAGTCCCATTTTTTCTCGCCTTTCCCCCCTCCACCCTGTACTGCCCCTTCAGCCAGCATTTCCCCCTTTAGTTCATGTCCATGGTTCAGGTCCATGTCCTTAGTTCAGTCATACGTATAACTTATTTGGATTCTCCACTTGCTATACTATTCTTAACCTGCCCCTGTCTATTTTGTACCTACCATTTATGCTTCTTATTCCCTGTACCTTTCCCCCAATTCTCCCCCTCTCCCGCCCCACTGATAAACCTCCATGTGATCTGTGATCTCCATTCCTGTGACTCTGTTCCTTTTCTAGTTGTTTGCTTAGTTGTTTCTTTTTAGGTTCAGTTGTTGATAGTTGTGAATTTGTTATCATTTTACTGTTCATAGCTTTGATTTTCTTCTAAATGTTAAAGATAAGTCCCTTTAACATTTCATATCATAAGGGCTTGGTGATGATGAACTCCTTTATTTTCACCTTATCTGGGAAGCACTTTATCTGCCCTTCCATTCTAAATGATAGCTTTGCTGGATAGAGTAATCTTGGGTGTAGTTCCTTGCCTTTCATGACTTCAAATACTTCTTCCTAGCCCCTTCTTGACTGCAAGGATTCTTTTGAGAAATCAGCTGATAGTCATATACACTCCTTTGTAGGTAACTGTCTCCTTTTCTCTTGCTGCTTTTAAGATTCTCACCTTATCTTTAATCTTAGGCAATGCATTACAATGTACTTTGGTGTGTGCTTCCTTAGGTCCAACTTCTTTGGGACTCTCTGAGCTTCCTGGACTTCCTAGAAGTCTATTTCCTTTGCCAGATTGGGGAAGTTCTCCCTTCTCTTTTCAAATAAGTTTTCAATTTCTTGTTCCTCCTCTTCTTCTCTGGTACCCCTGTATTCTGATGTTGGAACATTTCAAGTTGTCCCAGAGTTTCCTAAGCCTCTCCTCATTTTTTTGAATCCTTGTTTCTTAATTCTGTTCTGATTGAATGTTTATTTCTTCCTTCTGCTCCAAATCATTGATTTGAGTCCAGGTTTCTTCCCTTCACTGTTGGCTCCCTGTATATTTTTCTTTATTTCACTTTGCATAGCCTTCACTTCTTCCTCTATTTTGCAACCATATGCAACCATTTCTGTGAGTATCCTTATTACCAGTGTTTTGAGCTCTGTATCTGATAGGTTGGCTGTCTCTTCATTGCTCAGTTCTTTTTCTGGAGTTTTGATCTGTTCTTTCGTTTGGGCCATATTTCTTTGTATTGGCATACCTGTTACATTGTAAGGGGTAGAGCCTCGGGTATTCACCAGGGCAGGGCAATTCACTTTGCTGCATTGTGGTGCTGTATGTGGAGGCGTTGTTAGAGGGGAACAATGCTGCTTGCTCTGTCTTGGCAGCTTTCAGTCTCTTCCTCCACTACCCACAAGCAAAGTTTGTCCTTCTGGTGCTGATTCCTGAGTGGGCGGGCTTGTTTATGCTCTAGGGCCCTGTGAGTCTCTCCAATGAAGTCTCCTGTGAGGCTGGCAGTTTCTCTCACTACTGAAACCCCCTCAGATTTTTACAGCCAGAGGTTTTGAGGCTTTCTTTTCTTGTACTGGAACCCTGGGTTGTGTGGTCTGTCTCACTCCCCAGTTGTCCTTCCAGTTTATCTGTATGCAAATATGGGACTGCCAGGCACTGCTTCACCCACCCAGTCCTCCAGCCTCCTCCACCTTGCTGTGTGTCCTCTCCTCCTGGCTGCCCATCTCCACTCCTCCTACCAATCTGAATGAATGTTTCTTCTTTAACTCCTTGGTTGTTGGACTTCCACACAGTTCAATTTTCTGGCAGTTCTGGGTGTTTTCTGTTTTCAAATTTGTTGTTGTCCTTTTGGTTGTGTGAGGAGGCAAAGTGTATCCACCTATACCTCCACCTTGGCTGGAAGTCTCAAACCCATCCTTTCCTCTCCATCGCCACTGACATGGTCATTGTTCAGGCTCTACCATCATCTCTAGCCCAATTCATTACCATAGTCTCCTGAGTCAGCTCTGTCCTCTTTCCATCCATCCTGCATACGACTGTCAGAGTGTTATTTCTAAGAGCCAGACCTAATCATGCCCCTCCCTGATTAGAGTCCTTTAATGGCCCCTAACAGACTAAAAAGAATAAATCCTGTTTTGTATGTCACACAAAAATTTTTAAAATCTGACATCTGCTTACCTTTCCAGCCTTACCTCTCCTCACTCACTCCACTCCTCTACCCCAGGGCTTAGCAAACACTTTCACTTAGTAGACAATCAGTATTTGTTGGACTAGTAATTGAATTGTTTAAAGACACTGATGCAGAAAAAGTTAAGTGATTTGTTCACTATTGATACAAGCTGCTATGGCTGCCAAACATTGTTTTACAACTTTCTAAATCCATCAGCTAATGAAAGAGGAATTCAATTGCATTGCTGTTCACACACATCCATTAGCTCACACTTTAAAGAGGCAAATGTTGGTCCTGAGTAAATTTCTTCCTCTTTTCAATAAGACAGAAGATAAAAATTGGATAAAAATACAGTCATTCTCTGAATCAAGAAGTTGCTCTGTGTTCACATTCTCTACTAATATCTTCCTCAGCTTGGCACGTCACTGCATAGGCTCATCTACTCAAACATGTGCAGTGGGTTGCCTGCTTCCCCTATGGGCTATTTCTGGGAAATTACCAGATTTCAAGTGAGGTGCTAGAGTCATGTGTGGGCTCCAAGCAACTGTGTGCTACTTTACCATGATCCCTTATGTCTTTGACAATTTGCAATTCTATAAATCACAACCTAAACATAATTTTAAAATAATTTTATTCATATGTTCCAACTCTCACAGGAAATTTCACTGTGCTTAATGTATTTAATAAATCATCAAATAAACCAAGTGAAAGCAGAATGTGATATAAATAGACATGAAAGGCTTTCCCTGGATGAAATTTAAGTTTACAAATGAGCCAAGAGACTTGACCAATGTGAAGGCAAACAGAATGACTCTGCGGGGAGACAAGGCAATGCACAAACAAATGTGGTTCGATGTTAAAATGACTCCTGCCTACTTCCCTTGACATATCCATACAACTATTTAGCCTGTTAAGTTTATGTTTCATTTACTCGAAATCTTAGAACTTTTTAATGTTACCTTTTGACAAAAATTATTAGTGATGATAGTTTAAGCTCATGTGATTTCAAAATAGTGAATTATGATTCTTTCTGTACAAACACTTTAAAGTTCTCATTGCTCTTTCTCTATTCTTGCCAGCATCCCCAATAGTTTAGGTATGTACAGTATGTTAAATATAATTCCTGTCCTTGGTATCAGTGCCAGTGTGGATAGAAAATTAAGGCTTGTACTACTCTCTTGACCTTCTTTCTGCCCTTGAAATCTCCATTTCTGGTTTTGTAAAGTCAAAGATATGGCTAATTATGTCAATCAATGTTATGAGTATCCTAAGAATATCACTTTCAATTAATTTTATTAAAAACATAAACTATGCACCACCTTATGATAAAACTGAGTCTCTATGAACAAAAGATAGAGTAATTTTGTTAATCACAGGGAAGATTCAACCAAATTTTCTCTCTTGTATCATTAAATTGTGTGACCACGCTAATGAATTACTGGGTGGACAATAATGCTTAATGGAGAAAAAGAAAACAGGAAAATTTTTCATTTCTCTGATATACTTTTTAAGTCAAGATTTTGCTATTTTAGTTGTTTAGGATTACAAGGTCCAGCAATGGTTTAAACACAGACATTGTCAGAAAGTTACCTGATTTCCACTGAACTTCAATTCCCTAATCTGGAAAATAAAAGGATTGAACCATTTAACATCTAAATGTTTCCTAGAGTCCCTTGCGCTTGCAGCATTCTGAAATTTCATTCTTGTACATTATAATCTCTAAATTCCACTGTGCTAATTTATCATGTGTGGCAGAAATGTCTTTTTATTTTATTTATAGTTCAACATTAAAAGAAATATTTTATTTGCATGAACACATGGATACAGCATAAATTTTCCTGTTATTCAAAATGAAGAAGCAAAACCCCAGGGAGATGAAATGTATCATAAAAACTCTTCCAATTGCTTTCACTCATTCATCATGAACATATTGTGAGAAAGCAGGGCCTGAATCTTTTATGTCTGATTGGTCAGATATCTAGAATAAAGATTTTTTTAATTGGCTTTTAAAGACAATAAAAAATGTTGAAAGACTTATAATGACTATATCTTTATGCAGTATTTATTTCCAAAAGACTCAGTGTGATCTTCATGCTGGAATAGAAATAGTTTTTTTTATTTGTATCAATATGACAGAGCCAAGTCATCAAGAAAGTTGCTTGATTTTCTGCTTAAAAACAGCAATTGAGTCTAATTGCTTTCTACTGGGCAATGAGGAAAATATTGTGTAGTGAGAACTGTCTCAGGATATCTGCCCATCCCATATCATTTTCTTCAAGAAGGTCCTCCCAATGTCTCTTAACAGCCATTTTTGAACTTTGCTCCTGCCCTCAGTTGACTGAACCAAGAACGAAAGCCCTCCCCTAGCATAATCAATCCATTGGCTGAGCTCTTACTGTTGATACTCCCGATAACTGGGTCAAGAGACACCAGCCACTTGGTCAGTGGCACTCATGCTGGAAGGTCATGTAACCAAGAAATGGGTATGATATGTATCCCAAAGTATCAAGATATGAAGTAGGGAGGAATAGAGACAGGCAGGGAGAGACAAAGAGAGCAGTATTTCTACCCTTAGGTTATGATAAAAAATCTACATCTCCAATAAATTCTCCTAAACCCAATCTAATTTGAATTGACTTTTATTCCTTGTAACCTACACTTCCCTATGATCCATTGACTTTAATTCATTCCATACTTCACTTCCTAAACACTCTTTTACTGAATCAGTGTGGTATCTAGTAACTCCTACAACATTTGCAAAGCAAATAAAGGGGACTTGAAGGTATAAAACAGTCATTCAGTTACATAAATGTTAGCCCTGACCAATTACACTTAATAAAATGTGACTTTTTTTCTAAAAAAGGTCAACTTTAAGAAATAAAAAGAGTCTGCACTGGCTGTTGTGGCTCAATGTATTGAGCACCAACCTGCGAACCAAAGGATCGCCAATTTGATTCCCAGTCAGGGCACATGCCTAGGTTGTGGGCCAGGTCCCCAGTAGGGGGCCTACAAGAGGCAACCACACACTGATGTTTCTCTCCCTCTCTTTCTCCCTCCCTTCTCCTCTGCCTAAATATAAAGAAAATATTTTTTAAAAAAGAAAGAAAAAGAGTCTAAAGAGTGACTCCATGCAGATCCTAGATTTTCTCTTTCTCTACTATTTCTGTAAAAAGTAAGCTCCAGCTCTACTAGTTGGTATTAGAAAGCAATTATGATAAAATGATGAAAACTAAAACTGATTCATAAGAATTTTTGTTATTTCTAAATATTTTGTAAGCCCAGAAAAGCACAAAACTACTTTAAAATGCTTTTTGTTTTATACATTTTAATAAATTAGCATGGGAAATGGTTTAGCATGTATCAATTTTGAAAAAATACAGGAACATTACTTCTGACTTCAACAATGGATCCCCTATTCTAAATTATTTTTCTCTGCATATCTTTCTGGTTACATGGATGCATACTGGGTACATGACATCAACTAGAAAAGCAGAACCATTATGAATGACAGAGACAAAAGATTTATAATGGGAGTTTGACCTCAACTGTGGGAGTGATTAAACAATCTTTGTAAGACCATTGCTTCAGCATCTGGTGCTGAGCTTGAAGACAACAGGGCAGGCAGTACAGAAGGAAACATGGACCTGCATTGGGAAGGGCAAGGATGAACTGGAACCAAAGTCAGGGTCTCATGGCATCCAGCTTCCATGACCCCATGGGTGACCTGAAGGAGAACCTGGCTTAGGAGCTGGAGGAGCTGAAGGTCTGCAGGAGCTGCAGGCCACCATGGCCCCACACCAACAAGGTGAGCCAGGAAATGGATAGCAACAGCTGCCAGCAGAGCACAGAGCCCTGAACTAAACTTCCAAGCATAAAAGAACATGCCTTTCCTTCACTTCCACCTACCAAATCTCACATATAATGTCTCTTGCCCCTCACATTAACCTGGAAGTAGGCAGACAGCAATGTCTGGGACCTTTATTTACAACTTAGTTAATTGACATAACGAATATCCACCACACTGTGATTGTTGCTTGCTAAAATCCTCTTATCAATGAGGAAAAAAAGCCCAAATATTAACTTATTTTTCAAGTTATTCTTGTGTTGAAATGAGAAAAGATATATATAGCCAAGTTTCAAGTTTTCATTTTTTCTCACCAGAAACCTCTGTTACTGGTTAAATGACTAATTAATAGATCATGTTAATTATATCTGAATTGAATTACTTAGTTAGGTACTTTGTAACCTGCAACCTGGTACCTGATCTCATTCTTTCTTTTTATTCATGTCAATGTCCTTTGATCATCAGGTTGAGCCCATATTTATTTTTCATTTACTTTCTCTTCCTGGCTTGCTCTTGAATAATTGCCAATAATGCACAACACAGTCCAACCTATGGTTAGTTCCCATGAGTCTTTAAATTTTTCAAATTTAAAGAGAGGGTGTCTGATGACGAATGGCTTGAACTTCCAACATGTCCATCCAAATGAAAACTGTGTTTCTAGAGTCGTTGTACTGACTTGTTTGAAGATATAAACACAGCACTTACTTTGTTTTATACTTTGGCTACTTGCAAAGCTTTTATGAGTTCCACAGTTCATTTTTATTTAAGATGAATCAGCTTGTCTCTTACTGTTGGAGTTCTGTTTTCTCCAACACAGTCTTAATGTTTAAAAAGTCATGAATCCACATGAGAATGCATAAATATATACACTTTCTTCTAAAAAATTACAAATAAATATGCATAGAATGCGATTTTAGAGGAGTCGGGGACCTTTGCAGCCCATCTCTAAGTCCTCAGAAATACTCTTAGGCCCCAAATTGAGACATCTATTCTTGTTCAATGATGATGGTCATGAATACTTCAAATCTACGGGCTACTAGTTTAAATGTGTATTCCCTTGGGGTGAAGATACTTATATCACATTTTAAAAAGACCTACAAATGTCTACATTAGGTGATGACTGCCATTTGGAAACCGTTTTGGAGTTTAAAAGCTGCCTCTCTCGATCTAAAATTTTTCTTTTATATTTTTATTGCTGTAAGACCACCCATTACTATAAGAATAATTGGTGTTCTAACAATGTGTTTTAATTCAATCATTGCCCAAATCATGTATTTTAATACATTTTAAACCACCAAATACTAAATGAATATAAGGGTGGGCAAAAGTAGGGTTACAATTAAGAATATATGAAATGTAGAGTCTACTCTTACATTATTCTGTATTAATTATTATATTATTTATTTGTATTATGTAAAACTACATTTGCCCACCTCTGTATTTCACCCTTATTTTTGAAAATGTTTTCAAATTTTCTATTTTGTGCATGGACATCAAGGTTATTTTCAGTCTCATGTGGTATTGACTAATATTAAGGTTTGTCCATTGTAGATAATCTCCAAAAAAGGAAGAGATTTCTGTTTTAATAATTAAGCCCAGCTCCTTTTAGACAGTAGGTTTCTACAATCTTAAAAATATCCAGTTTCACAGGGAGATTTTTTTTCAGCTTACATATGTCTGTATCAATTGTCCATCATCTAAATAACAAAATGAGGTTCTGATTTATAATTTGTTCTGGCATGAAATTGAATGTAACATCTGTTTTGCACCTTTTTACCCTTTTTTGCTCATTACTATAGTTTTCTATCCAAAGTTTCCAACTGCAAATATTTTGAAATTTTGATCCTATTCTTAAAGATAAGGAAAATTTTAAAATTAGTTTACTGTGCATAAAACTCAGTAAAGGACTTCTGGCTAAGATGGAGGCATAGGTGGATACAGTATGCCTCCTCTCACAACCAAAATTAAAGACAACAAAAATTTAGAACCAAAAAAACATCCAGAACAGATAGAAAATTGAATTGTACAGGAAGTTGACAATGATTCACCCAGACCAGTAAGAGGGGTGGAGTCAGCAGCTGGTGGAGAGGGATCTTGACAGGAAAAAGCAGTGGCTAGAGGTCCAGGATGCACAGGCAGTTGTTGACACACCCCAGGTGCACAGGCGATGGTTACCGGGCACAGGGAGGCAACAAGCAGACCAAGTGAGGCACACAAGGCAGCTGACCGAGGTACACATTCATGCACAGATAAACCGGGTGAAAATGGGCAGCGAGACAGATTGTGCAACTCAGAGCCCCAGCACTGGGAAATAAAGCCTAAAAGCACTGATTGAAAACCCTTGTGGCGGTTGAAGTGCCAGGAGAGACTCCCAGCCTCACAGGAGAGTTTGTTGGAGAGACCCACAGGGTTCTAGAATGTACACAAGCCCACCCACATGGAAATCAGCACCAGAAGGGCCCAATTTGCTTGGGTAAAGTGGCGGAAAAGACTGGGATCCAAGACAGAGAGGACCAAGTGCCATTGTACCCTCTCAGACCCTGCCCCCACATACAGCATCACAGCCCAGCACCTGGGCTGCCCTGCCCTGGGGAACACCTAAGGATCCATCCCTCACTACATAACAGCCACAACCAGATTAAAAAAAAAAAAAAAACCCAAAACCAAAAATGGCTCAAATGGGAGAACAGATCAAAGCCCCAGAGCCAATTCATCTAAGGGACCAAGAGATAGCCAACCTATTAGCTGCACAGTTCAAAAAACTGGTGATCAGGATGCTCACAGAATTGGTTGATTTTGCTCACAAATTAGATGAACAAATGAAGGCTACAATAACTGAAATGAAGGAAAATGCACAGGGAACCAATAGTGATGGGAGGAAAACTGGAACTCAAATCAATGGAGTGGACCAGAAGGAAGAAAGAAACAACCAAACAGAAAAGAAGGAAGAAACAAGGATTCAAAAAAATGAGGAGAGGCTTAGGAACCTCTAGGACACCTTTAAACGTCCCAACATCCGAATTATAGGGGTACCAGAAGGGGAAGAGGAAGAGCAACAAGTGGAAAACTTATTTGAACAAATAATAAAGGAGAACTTCCCCAGTCTGGCAAAGGAAATGGACTACCAGGATGTCCAGGAAGCTCAGAGAGTCCCAAAGAAGTTGGACCAAGGAGGAACACACCAAGGCACATCATAATTACATTACTCAAGATTAAAATGGAGAGAATTCCAGAAGCAGCAAGGAATAAGGGGACAGTCACCTACAAAGGAGTTCCCATCAGACTGTCAGCTGATTTCTCAAAAGAGACCTTCCAGGCAAGAAGGGGCTAGAAAGAAGTAGTCTAAGTCATGAAAGTCAAGGACCTACATCTAAGATTGCTCTATCCAGTGAAGCTGTCATTTAGAATGGAAGGGAAGATAAAGTGCTTCTCAGATAAGGTCAAGTTAAAGGAGTTCATCATCACCAAGCCCTTATTATATGAAATGTTAAAGGGACTTATCTATGAAAAAGAAGATAAAAAATATGACAGTAAAAAGACAGTAAACTCACAGATATTAACAACCACACCTAAAACAAAAGCAAACTAAGCAAACAATAGAACAGGAACAGAAACACAGAAATGGAGATCACATGGAGGGTTAGCAACAGGGGAGTGGGAGGAGGAGAGAGGGGGGAAAGGTACAGAGAACAAGTAGAGTAGATGGTGGGTAGGAAATAGACAGGGGGAGGGCAAGAATAGTGTAGGGAAAGTAGAAGCTAAAGAACTTATGACACATGGACATGAACTAAAGGGGGGGAATGTGGTAGGAGGCGGTGTGCAGGGTGGCGGGAATGATGGGGGAGAAATGGGACAACTGTAATAGCATAATCAATAAAATATATTTAAAAAAAGAAAAAAAACTCAGTAAAAAATGTTCAAGTATGAAGGTGAGGAAACCCATGGATTAGATCAAAGGAAAGACTGATGTAGTTCTTAATCTAAAACTGGCTTCTCTTTGCCCAGGTGATGAGGGATAGTATAAAGCATTACTATGGTATTACTAAGCCCTCCTGATACCTACAGTCTTGCCGCAGACCTGGCATTTGCACATACCAAGTGATGTGAGCACCAGGCCCTTCTGTGTGCCTAAGGCCTTGGGGAACAGTCAGATCTATCTGTCTCCTTCAGTTCCACCCAGATGACTCCCAGAAAAGTAAGGAAGAGGGAAAATGGGTGGAGGGACTGGTATGGATTTGCTGCATTTAAAAGGTAAACACCTCACAGTAAAATACTGTGGGTGAAGACAAAAGACAGCAGTATATGCTAAATAATGGACATTTTTTTCCCACATAATTTCCCTTTTCAGATTTCTAGCTAGTAAACAGGTTTTCAAATTCCTAGTCTCAGAGAATTTTGAAATCACTTCCTTCACCCCCTGAGGAAATTCTGCTGGGTGACTGGGAGTAGAGAAAAATGGGTGGCTCTGAGAAGACCGAAGTAGGGAAGATTCTCCGGGGTTGGACACTGGATAAAAGACCCGTGTGGGTCCTGTGTATGTGGGGTGTGTATATACAGATTCCCTGCAGAATCAGAAGCTACATACATCTGATACCACTGTGTGATAATAGCAACATAACTCACCAGAATCCAGAAACAAATAAATATGTCACAATTTAAAGAGTTTTAGGATGAAAATGGCTGCACTATTTCTACTAGTTTGCATTACTGAGATTGCTAGAAGCATTACTTTCTTCTTAAATTAAAAACATATTCACAAAACAAAGATGATAACCTGTTTTAGCTGTTTTTCATAATGAGGGTGATCAGAAGAAGGCCAGTGAGAGCCACATATTGTTGGTGCTTCCAGCCTTCTTTCTCCTAATTACCCCATGAATTCGGCTCACCACCATTACAGGCGACTTCCAGCATATGCACACATCCTGAAGCATTCCTTGAAGTGCAATGCTCTGTGTAAAATAATGCTAGACACCATAATAAAAGAAACCAAACATGTTTTAAAATACAATGTGAAAATTAATAAGAAAGAATTCTCAGAGTAACTTTTTAACATATTTAAAATTGTGCATTTGTGCAAATTTACCAAATTTTTAGTTCTCTCTACATAAATAATTGGAGTTCTAATTGGGGGGAATGTGAATTTTGTAATTGTTCAATTGTTTTAGAAATTCCAGCAACTGAAAATGTTAATTGTATAGTGGTGGGTGAGGAAATCACTCATGTAGAACAACCGAAATCCATTCTAAAGCAATGCTACAATTAGGTTGAACTATATCCCTTGCTAAGACACATTCCAAATTAACATTTAAGAGGGGTAAATTGTTTTGATACTGTTTTCTTTTTTCTACAAAACAGTAACTACAGAAAATACAAAGGTTCCTAAACCTGCCTAATTACATCTTTACATATAGGTATTTTTAATGAAGAACTCATAACACCGTAATTGCTACTCTGGAGTAATGAAGTATACAAACCTATTTACTTGTGTTTAAAAAAACACACAGCTGTCCCTTTGAAAGCCTTCAGGAGGTGAAGTTATATGAATTACCAGTGCAGGAAATTCCCAGCATTTATGGTTACACACAATTTTTTTCCTCTATTTTTTTTTTACATTTAGTAGTGAATGGCTAAATTTGAACATGCGGTGTTGTTACGGAAAAATAACACTATATTCTGTCGTCTAAAGACTTCTTTTATAATCAGCAAATTTCTGAAACCCAGAGTGTAAACACGGGTGTAAAAACATTCCATTAGCCAAGTATCTTTTAAGTAGCTTAATGAAATAAGCCTTCAGAGACATTGAAAATATACTTGTTTGCCAGCTTAGACCTACTGACTCTTCATCAGCACCAGGAAGTTTAACTTTGAATTAATGCAGAATTACATCCTGGACAGTTAACAAGATACATGAGAGTAGAGATATAAATGATGAGATGGATTTTCTCCACCACAAATGGAAATTTGGCATTCTGTCCATTATCTTGCATGGCAAGTAATGATATTTTCACTGGATAATTTGGGGTTGGTGGGCAAGGACATGAAGCAAAGGACACACAGCAACTGTTCCTGAAGTTCATTTACTTGCTCTGAGTCTCAGTCTTCTCCCGCATAGCCTGAAGAGTATACCGATTACCTTACACTTGTCGTGAAGATTGAATACTATTATGTCTGGAAAGCACATAGCCCAGTATCTTGGATATGAGTCCTTGATGACATTGAGCTTTTGTGATCATTGCTAAAAATTCTGATCACAAACATGACACATGTCTGAACAACTCCCCCACATCCCATTAGATTTTCCTGGACATGGTGCTTTCATTCCCAAAAGTCAGCACTGAGATACCTCACCATCAGAGGGCCGCCGAAGCCTACTCTTCCTTCCTGGACAGAGAACAAAAGGTACCTGGAGATTTATTTCTTCCAGGTACAGCTGTTGGCCACTGACCTTGTGTGAGTATAAATTCCCTAATTTCCAAGGCCCAGGCAATCTGAGGTGTGGCCCATATGCCCCCAGAACTTCATAGGATCAAGACAAAGTCAACCTTTCTAGAACTTTGCCTACTCTTACATCCTCATTCAGACTTCTTACCTTCCCAATCCCACTGTTTGCTCCTCTTCAGTTTGTCCTTGAGGGCATTTCTTAGTAAACCACTTTTCTACAAATCTTCATCTGAAGTTCTGCTTCTAGGAAATACCAATCTAAGTGAGTGATGAAGAAGAGGCTAGAGGAGCACAGAAGCAATGTGGATGTGATGGTTTATTTCATGCATCAACTTGACTGGGCCACAGTGTGCCCAGATACATGGTTAAACATTATTTCTGTGTGTGTGTCTATAAGTGTGTTTCTGGATGAGATTACCATTTGAATCAGCAGATTCAGTAAAGTAAATTGCCCTTCCCAGTGTGGGTGGGCCTCATCCAGTTTGTTGCAGGCATGAATAGAGCAAAAGGCTGAGTAAGGAATTCACTCTGTCTGACAGTCTTCAAGTTGGGACATCAGTCTTCTCCAGCCTTTGGACTTGAATTAGAATTTCTACCATTAGCGCTCCTGGTTCTCATGTCTTTGGACTATGGAGCATGGGTCTTCTCAGCCTCCATAACTGCATAAGCTAATTCTTTATTTTATATGCATGCACACATGCACACAAATCTCCCCTATTGGTTCTGTTTACCTGGAGAACCTTAATTGATACAGAGGGGAGTTCAGAAGTAAAGAGGTTCCTAATATTCTTCACTCCCTTTGAATTAAAGTAAGAATGGGAAGAAGGGGGCAAGAAGCTTGCCTACGTAGAGTATTTCCCTGGTAGCTGATGGAGCTCTCCTCTCTCCCTCCCCAAGGAATATGTGGGCAGGAAGAAGGATGGACAAAAATATAGGGATCAGAAGATAGATTCATTCCTGTTGGAGATCCACATGTACAATACTGTTCATTTTGCAACATTTCTCTGTATTATTCTAGAATCTTGCTCCTATGAACTTGCTTAAGATCAGATGCTTAAGGTCACCTGCCACTCTCCAGTGCTCACTGGATTTTTGATACATAAATTAGTGGCTGAGTAAATCAACAGAACAAACTTCACAGAATCATTTTATCAACACCATATTTGAAGCATAATATTTTATACCCTGTTTCTTTAAGAGAGACTGTAAAGCATGATGAGAACAAAGGACAGGATCAGAAGCCCTAAGTCCTCCACATTGTGTTGTCACTACAAATTATCTGGTTTGGGACTAGGTGCCATCTTTTTGAGCTTTGATTTCCACACTAACATATTAAAATGTTTGAAATCTGAATATTCTATTAGCTTTAACATTGTAGCTTGCTACTAGAAAAAAATCAGGTTGAGAACAATAGAAAACACAGTTTTTCTGCTTGAACACTGTATAAAGTCCAGAGTGATGACTAGTGACCAGTCCTAGGACCTGAGGCATACAGACTTTCAGAATCCTCGTTAAGACCACAAAATTGCAAATGCAAAACTGGATGCAAAGGTGTGTATTATTTTAATTAATAAAAATGTCACAACATATGACACAATTCAAATTTAAATAGCACAAATATAAAAAATATAAGCCAATAATACATTTTATTAATTATCTGACACATGTATTTTTATAAATTTTTTGTCTATATACTCTTTGTTTGATTCTCTATATGACAATAATTTTGTACTCTCATAGAGAAAATAAAAAGATAATTCATTCTTCTTTTGGCATGACTGAAAAGTTATTTTTAGTGATAACATAGAAATAATTTGAGTGATTTTGACATCACAGCTTTCAAATTTCATTATAATATGCTCTGGAAGTTTTTGACATTGCGAACCTTAACCCATCTCCTACGCTTTCACTTTTTGTTTGACTTCTGCAAACATACTTCATTTCAATCATGTTTCAATACTGATGCGATTAAAATATATGAGAAATATACAAAATTAAATTAAAATAAGTAAAAAATGTTATTTTAAATTGCTGTTCTATACTATTGAGCAATTGTTTAATTAAATTCCTCTTCTATCATATACATCAACTCACTAAAATAAGTGTGTCAATGTCCTTTTATGTAAACTAAGCAGATTTTATAGGCTGATTTTTTCCTTTCATTATGAATAGTTGCAAATATAGAACATTAACACAATAATCATGCATGTACCCACTACCCGGTTCAACAACTGTTAACATTTTGCCATATTTACTTCATCTGCATGTTATGTTTGCCTTTTCACAATGCCAGTGACAATTTTGCATACTTCATCTGAACCCACCAGAATTCCTAAGGTAATGATAAACAAGATTCTCCAAGACATAATCTATGTTTAAAAACATACATTTTGCAACTTTTTGCCCAGAGGTTTTCAAAGGGTAGTACAGCAACAAGTTTTCTGTTAAATTCTATTTTGTGCACTTCCCCTACAGAATGCATATATTGCATATTTAACTGTATATGCTACATTAGCCAGTATATTCCTAAGAGGAGGGAACCTGCTTTTTGATTAGGCATGGTGAGAATCAAATCCTCAGCTTCCCAGTTTAGACATGTTCTGATTGGATGGTTTTTCCCAGATTAACTGAGGCTTCACATTCCAACTCACCTGTTTCCTCCATGCTTCCTGTACCCAGCACTGCAGTTCACATTGTTTTAAGACTTCTAGCCACGGATACTGAGGGTATTCCTAGAAGTCATCAGTACTCCTGAAGAGCTAGCAATTACTTCACTTTGCACAGCAGTTTTTAGAAGGAAAGTTAATTATCCAAAAATTTTTAAATGGAATCCTCAAAATGTTCACAACCATTCCAATCTCACCTGATACAAGAACGAGAAAGACAGTAATTTGTGTTGCGGGGTGTGTGTGTGCATGCGCATGCGCATGTGCGCGCGCGCGCATGTGTGTGTGTGTGTGTGTGTGTGTGTGTGTGCGCGTGCGTGCGTGTGTGTTTGGGAGCAGACTGAAAAGAAATAATGGTCTTCAGACATTATGGCTCAGACAGTTTTCCTTTAATGCAAATGGCTTTAGAAAGAGCCTGTACAAGTGGCAGGGCCTGAGGTGGTAGTTGCCCGAGCTTCATGGTGTACGTGTCTCTGCTCCTGTCTGTCCTCTCATAAATCCCTGGTGAAAACCAAGACCCGGACTCCCAAACTAGGATTCTAGAATCATCCTGTGAATGGGCTTATTGTTACAGGAGAAAACATTCTTAATTTCTGAATATACAAGCTGAACTACTTAAGGATGAAACGTCCTGACATCTATGATTCACGTTAAAATGACTTGGCAGAATTAAGAGGTATATGCCTTGATGAAGTAAATATGACAAAGCGTTAGAAGTTATTAAACTCAGATGATATATATGGATGTCCACTGCACTGTTTTTTCTCCTTTTCTGTGTGTTTGAAAATGTTAATGAACGCATAAAAATAAGGTGCTACATGAAACCCACTTACTCAACAGGAGAGAAAACTGAGGCCCAGGGGAGCCAGAGCAGTTCCCAAGCTCACAGCACAAGCGGCTCCTCATCCCTGTGGCTGCTTCTCCTGATGAAATGAGCCAGGATTCTCATTTAGAAGGTTTCTCCTGAGATCAAGTCAGGTCTGCATTTGACTCTGCATTCTGCAGTCTCCCCTTGGAACGTAAGAGAAATGCGCAGGGATTGTGACAAAAATGCTACTGCTCTCCTCTTCCTTTCATAAGTATGGTCTAGGCAGCACAGGTAGCCACTCTGCTGCCTAGGCCATGCTTAGACCCTGCCCTGCTTAGAGGTTATACCCCTCCTGCCCACTAACAAGTCTGGAGTGGACACAGGGCACCTTACTGGATCTGCTTAGCTGATCTCCAAGACCAAATTTCTTAGTTACACGCTAATTCTGGTGCTTTGTTTGTAAGTATTTAGCAGTTTTCTTTAATGGGTGCATGGGGTATTATTCAAAGAAAGCAGATAGTTTGGGGAAAATCAGACGATGCTTTCTCCAGTATGAGGAATTTTTGCAACCATATGAAAATGGACTAAGGAAAAGGAAAGAAGAGTTTACCCAAGCTCAGCCGCAATGTCCACAGCACTCTGATTTTGTTTTAATGAAACCTCCTTGGCAGTTGGCAGTTCACGAATATATATTGAGTTTGTCTTCTCTGTGTACTTCTGTCCTACTGTCACAGGGCAAATAATGACAGAAATGAAGATGCCAAGAGCAAAAAAGGCACAGGGAGAGAACACAAGAATTCACCTATGAACAAACAGCTCCCCAGAGTTGGGGACACAGTGAGGGACTCCCAGTGGAGCAACAAGCTTCAAAGCCCCACAGGACGCGTGAATACCACTGAATACCACCAAATACCACCCTACCGGGGAGAGGAGTCTGTCGATCCTTAGAAATGCTCACTTTTGTTGTTCTCAACTTTTCACATAAACTGCCTTTCTCAGGACTGCTCTAGAGAGGCTGGCTGTATGCCTGCTTGCTTACCAGGTCAGATAACCAATACCAAACCCTCCTACAAATTCCTAAGCATTTACTGGGAATGAGACTCACTGAATGAAAGTCCCAGTCATTTCTGCTCTCCAGTAGTCTTCTGCCTGCCAGAGAGCTCCCCCTGTGGCAGCTTCTGGTAAGGCGGTGAGCAAGAGACAGCAAGGTCCTCGTGGAGCTTAGAGATCAGTGGTCACAGAGACATTAAACACATTAAAAATAAATAAATATTTCAAATTCACAGAGATTTGTAAAAGAGAAAAAGGGGGCCTTAGTCATGCAAACAGGGAAATCTACCTGTCTATTCATCTATCTGATCACTAACAGACATACACACATGTGCCATTTACTACAAATACCCCGAGAACCTTGCTATCTGCCATAATTTCTTTGGTTATGAAGAACAGCTCTCTTAATGAATAGTGCTTTAGAGTAAGACTAGACGATAAGATGAGGAAGGCACGAATCTCAGAAAACCTCATGGGAACCCAGGGGTCATGGAAGCTGGGCCTACGAGTTTCCTAAAAACTATGGGAATCGGAAGAACTTCAGCTGTCCAGGGTGGCTCACTCTACTCAGTTAACTCTTTCACCCCAGTAAAAGGGCTGCATTGAGATCAGTAATAATATCAAACATGTTTAGACATTGTTATAAATACTTTACATGTATTTGTACATAAGAGGAAGACTGAAGCATGGAAAATTTAAGTGACTAAAGCATGGAAAATTCAAGTTCACACACAGAGCCCAGATTTGAACATGGAGGTCTCCCTTTGGAACCCTAGCTTTTAGCCATTAACTTTTCTTAATATTAGGTTGGCCAAAAGGTTTGTTTGTTTTTTTCCATAAGATGGCTCTAGTACTGCTTAGTTGTCTTTGACTTCATTCAAAACAATTTTGTTGTGTTGTGACACAAGACTGTGTTGTGACAGCTATCACATCAGTGTGCGTTAAAAAACAACAATAAAATTGGTGAATATTTTATGTACCCAATTTAATATTGAAGATGGAAGAAAACATGCAACAACATATTGTTTTATTATTTCAAGAAAGATAAAAATGCTACTGAAATGCAAAATGATTTGTGCAGTATATAGAGAAGGCACTGTAACCGATGGAACATGACAAGAGTGGTTTGTGAAATTTCATGCTGGAAGTTTCTTGCTGGATGATGCTCCACAGTCAGGTAGACCAGTTGAAGTTGATAGTGATAAAATCAAGGCATTAATTGAGAACAATTAATGTTCTACCACATGGGAGATAGCTGACATACTCAAAATATCCAAATAAATTAAGTTATTGGTGAAAATGAAAAACGTGTCTTCTATTTTATGGGAAAAAAAACATACAGACTTATTGGCCAACCCAATAGTTATTTCATTTTTCTTGGTCTCTTATCACTACCAACTAACCACCTCATCCTCTGCTCTGCATGTTAAGCACACTCTTGTTTGTGAGCAGGTTCTGCTTCACAATTCTGCCATGGACTTTTCTGTGTCTTTATGCTCCTGTTCTAATTAATGGCTTACTTTAAATCTCTGTATCTCAGGTTAAAATTTCAAAAACAGAAAAATCTAATTGTCTCTATCAAACAGTTCTTGCAGTAAATCACTTACTCTTTCTATAAGTTGGCTGCCTGTAGGTCAGATGCCTGTCTCAGTTACCTATTGCTGTGTAACAAGTTACATAAAAATGTAGTGACATAAAATAACCATTCCTTATGCTTTTGGATTTTGTGGGTTAGGAATTAGAACAAGCCAGAATGGGGACAGCTTCCCTCTGCTTCACTCTTTTGGGGCCTCGTTAGACCAAAGTCTGGAGGTTATAACATCTGAAGGCTCATTCTCTCACACATCTGGGTTGATGCTGGAAGGACTCAAGCAATAGGGGAAAGGAATGCTGGGTTGCCTTGGGCATCTCTATGTCTATGTATAATCTCCCCAAAAGATCTCTCCAGGGTGGTGGCTTCAGGGTAGCTAGATTCCATGTAACCTTAGAGCTCCTAAAGTCTGTATCCTGAAAGCAAGAACCAGGAGGAAACTGTATTGATTTTTTATGACCAAGCCTTAGAACTCATGGGTCACCTTTCTTTTAGTCTCAAGCTCACCCAGACTCAGGGAAAAGAACTCTAGGCCAAAAATAGGAGGGAGATAGGAAGCTGCTCATGGAAATACTCATCTATTTGACAATTTCTTCTACAGGTCTCCCTGTCCTCATAGTTACAATCTGCATCTCATTTAGAAACTATACCATAGCCTGCTGACCCAAATGCTAGAACTATGATTATACCACTAGAAAATTAAATTGTCTGCTCCAGCAACTGTATTACTGTCTGAACTTAGCTTGCAGCCCTCCTCCAGTATGGAGCCTTACGACTATGAAGCAAAGGGTCTATTTATTTTCAGTGTGAGATGAGTTTATTTTGAGGGAGGAATTACTACATTATTGCAAATGGAGAGTACAGATGACTCTGGGTGCTACTCTCCACCCCAACCCCTGGACTATGTGATATCTTTCCCAACCTTGCAGACAAGAGTCAGAAAAGATATCTCCTTCAGTCTGGGGCTGAGCAAAGAAGATTCTGCAGATTCTACACTGTCCTGAGAGGACAGAGACTCTATTCATCTTCCTTTAAAAATAATTAATTTGCATGTGTTTTACAAATATTATTGCAATATTTCATCTATTGTTATAGCTCAATCATAAATTATCCCAGAATAAATTATGGTTATGTTCCTTAATTTACAGTATGGCAAGTACTTTGTATGATAATACTTTTAGAGAATAAACAGTTATCAAGAGATTAAGGTTCCCTGAACACTAGGAACACATTTAATTTTGAAGAGTTCTAAAATAACAATCAACTTTCCCTCTTGGAGCTATTATTTGCAGTTAGATTTACAGAAGGCCTTAGGTGATTTGTTCCACTCTTTGTTTTTAGGAAATTCATCTCAAAGGGATCATATTATGATGCTGTTTTGTTTTGCTTTTTTAAATAAGATAGAACCCTCTTTGCTTTTTGATTAAAGGTGATATATTTTTCCTCTGTATTAAATTTGAAAGCTAACATCATTGACTCTAGGTAGATAAAATGTGAATAGAACCTTCTCTTTCTGGATATTCTTTGTACATTGTTAGTAATAACCTAAGCATGGAATTATGCACATTTGCAGCAAAGCCAACCTCTTCCCTCTCCAACACCTCAAGCATGCTTTTCAACAATAGTTTTTTTAATAAGATCTATCAAATTGGTAAACCTCTAGCCAGAGTGTCCAGGAAAGACTAGAGAAGACACAAATTACCAGGAATAAGGGAGGGAGACTTCTATAAATTCTATATTATTATGGTATTACATGGACAATGAAAATTTCACTCCAATAAATTTGAGGTTTTTAGAAAAACAGATAAATCCCTTTGCTGACTCAATAAAAAATTACCAAAAAAAATGTTCTAACCTGAACAACCCTACATATGTTAAAGAAAGTGTACATGTAGTTTCAAAAAATCTCCCTATGATGCCAAGTGGACTCTTGAATTATCAGAAGGAACACCTTGTAAAGTATATGATTATCTAACTGCTGTGTCATACACCTGAAAATCTCCCTACAAAGACAACTGTAGGCTTAGATGGCTTCACTGATGAATTCTACCAAAAATTTAAAAGAGAAAATACCAACTATATACAAATTCTTTCAGAAAAATTAAAATTAAGTGTATGAAGTTAACATTACTCTGACATCAAAACTGAAAAAGACATTACTAGAAAACTACAGATCAATACCTTTAATAAATATAGATACAATAAGCTATAACAATAATAGCTAACATAATCCAATGATATATAAAGGGATAATTATTACATATTATGACCAGGTGAAGTGTTATATCTCAAAAATGCAAGACTAGTTCAACATCCAAAAATAAATCAATGAAATTCACCATATCCATAGAGCAAAGAGGAAACAGATGCAGAAAAAGTCTTCAACAAAATTTTTCATATATTCATGATTTTTAAAAAAACTTTCTTCAAATAATAGAAGAAAACATCATCAACCTGATAAAGAATATTTAGAAAAAAATGTATAACCAACATTATACATAATAGGGAGAGACTAAATGTTTTCCCCCTAAGATACAGAAAAAAGCAAAGATATACACCTTTGCACCTTCTATTCAAAAGTGTACTGGAGATTTTAGCCAGTGCAATAAGAAAAGAAAAGTAAGAAAAGATATCCAGAATTAAAAGAAAAAAAATAAAACTCTACCTTTTTACATATGACATGATGGTTTACATAGAAAATCCCAAAGAAATAGTCACAAAACTACTGAAATCAATAAGTAGGTTTAGAAAAGTTGTAGGATACAGGCTAAATATCCAAAATCAAGTATAAATTTATATATAAACAACTGAAAACTAAAACTTACAATAGCTCCAAAAATATGAAAAAGTTCAATAAAAATCTTACAAAATATGTACAAGATCTATCTACTGAAAACTATAAAAACCGATGAAAGAAATCAAAGGAGACACAATATATAGAGAGGCATACCATCTTAATGAACTGAAAAGCTCAATATTGTTAAGATTTCAATTCTCTTAAAAGTCATCTATAAGTAGTTATAAACATGTGCAAAATAGACAACAAGGTACTACCATATTTTTGGACCATAAGATGCACCTAGGTTTTAGAGAAAAATAGGAAAAAATTTTGAAGCAAAAAATGTGATAAAATATTTAATAACATAAATAACATAATATTTCACCAATGTAAATGTAAACAGAACTCAACATCAGCATTAACAACCATTATTCCTTCCAAGTTTGGGGGGATTGGGGAATGAGGGTGTCTTATAGTCTGAAAATATGGTAGGTAACCAAAGGATCACAAGGAATAAATCACAAAGAAAATTAGAAAATACTTTGAGATGAATATAAATAAAGGTGTAATATACAAAAACTTATGGTATGCAACTAAGGAAGAGCTTAGAAGGAAATTTATAGTGCAAACACCTAAAAAGAAGAAAGACCTCATCAATCTAATCTTACATGTTAAAATACTGTAAAAAAAGAGAGAGAGAGAGAGAGAGAGAGTGCACTTTAAATCCAGAGAAGCAGAAGACAGAAAATGATATGAATTATAGTGGTAATTAATAAAATTGAGAATATGAAACCAATGGAGAAAAATCAATGGAACTCAAATTTAGTGGTTTAAAAAGATCAATAGAATTGAGAAAACTTTGGCTAGACTGATCGGGAAAAAAACAGAGATAAGACACTAATTACTAAAATCAAGAATAAAAGAAGGGACATTGCTATTGACCTTACAGAAATAAAGTTTACCAGGGAATACTAAAGATGCATTAATGGGAATACTAAATACTGTATGATAATGAATTAAATAATTTAGATTAAGTGGGAAAATTCTTTAAACAGTACAAACTATAAAAACTAACTCGACAAAACAGAAAATCTGAATAGACTTTTATAATAAGCAAAGGATTGAATTAGTAATTTTAAAACTACAAAAAAAGGAAACTCCAGGCCCAAAATGGCTTTATCAGTGAATTCTATCAAACATGTAAATATTTTATACCCATTCCTCACAAACTCTCCCTAAAAACTAAAGAGAACTTTTCCCAGCACATTCTATGAGATCTATTTTGATACAAAACCAGACAAAGACATCATAAGAGAATAAAACTGCAGACACAAAAATCCTCAACAAAACACTAGCAAATAAAATAAAGCAGTACATATAGTGAAATTTATCCGAAAAATGCAAGGCTGTTTCAACATCCAAACAGTCAAACTAATGCACCATATCAATAAAGGACAAGGAAACCACTTTATTATCTCAAACTCAAAATTACACTTAATAAAATTCCACACCCTCCCATGATAAAAACACTAAATAACATAGAAATTGAAGAGACTGCTTCAACCTCATAAAAAGCATCTAAAAGACGAAAAAAGACATAGTAAGAGACTGCATGCTTCGCCCCTAAGATCAGAAAAAAAGACAAGAATGTTTGATTTCACAACTTTCATCCCATACTGTATCTGAAGTTCTATCTTGGGCAACTAAACAAGAAAAAGAAATAAAAGCCATTTAAAACATCTTTATTAACAAACTTGTAAGTTAGTTCAGCAAATAATTTAAGGCCATGCTTATAGAACAAATAAGATAAATTCAGTGCAGTAATACATAAATAAAGGGTAAGAAAAGTGATTATGGAAACACAAGATATAGTTTATATTATTCAAATTAACATCCATTTTCCTAAAAACTTTCTATTTTCCTTTCCCAAATTTACTACAGTGGCTTAAAATACACAGAACTCCTTTTAGAATATTCTGTCCAATTCTGAATTTTACATAGTCATTAGTATAGACACCTTTAAGTTAAGCACATAAATGTCCTTCTAGAAAGGTCCTTGGAGAATTGATAAGACAACAAAGGAAATGAGTTTATTTCTAAGAGATTCGTGTAATTAAAGTTTTACATAATTGAACATGAATTGTTATTGGAGTTTCATTTCTGTATTCCAGAATACACATGATGGGAAACTTTTAGTCATAAAGCATCTCTGTCTCAAGGATGTAAATGCCTTTGACATTGCTGGATGATTTTGTCACTGAGGGAATGGGCACCATCTGTCCCTGCTTAGTTGTGTTGAGAATGTTGACCTGACAGCACACCACGAAACTAGAGAAGCCTGGAGGAGTATCTCCATTCCTTTTAACCTAGTCATGTGTTATCTGAAGTGATGCAAAGCCATATGAGTTTAAGTCTGTGAAATGAAGACAGTAGAATTATTGTCAGTCTGCAAAGATTAATTACGGGAGTTTAGAAAGTGAAAGACTTATACCGAAGCTATCTGTGCTCAGAACCAATGACCTTTTCCAGCTGTCATACAGGAATAAAGGGGTGGGGGAACAGATTATTTGCTGAGGATCTAATTGAGACTGCTGAGTTAGAGACCTGGGTTAAGGAACATAGATGATGGTAAGCTACATTGATGAGGGTGTTGTATAATTAGATTAGAACAATAGTCTACTTAATTCTCAGTAGACTTGGAAGGAGAGCTTTGTGATCATAATTCACCTTTCATTTTAGTCTATTATAGTCAAAAACCAGAAAAGAAGCAGATGCAAATGTCAGGCAATTGCAAAGGTTTTATTTCCCTTGTCCTACATGTCTAATTTTATAAGTAGTCTATTATCTCCACTTATATTACATATGTGTATCTAATTACTCATCATATTACCCATCCTGAAACATTCTCTTCCTCTCTCTTCCTGTGCTCTCATTTTCTATTAATGGAACTTGCATCACCTCAGTTCCAAAGCTTGGAATCATTTTAGCCCTCCCACCCATCCATTGCTTGGTAATTGATTCTACTTTCAGAATATATCTCTAGCTTGTTCTCTATTTTCAATATTGCAAGTAGGCAATCATGATTTCCCATTCTACTACTCTACATATCCTTTTTCCCTTTTTCATATTCCCTGCTCCGACTTTCTTTGCCTCTGTAACTTATTTAAGAGGTTTCCTCTGCCTGGATTGCCCACTCACTTTCTATTTATCCTTTAAGACCTAGATAAAACTTTGCACCCTACACAGAACTTTCTGGGTCACACAGCTATGAATAATTTTTGCCACTTGAACATTCACAGAATGGGGCTGAGAGATAACCACGTAAGAATATGATGAGGACTACATATTGAAATCATAGCACCGTTGGCCAACATAGGCACCTTTGCAGTTCAGCCCACCGTGTTAAAAAAGGGTGACAGATGGCCTATACAACTCTCTACCCTAAGAGACTCTCCAAGGAAGACCCTGGAAAATAAATGTTGGTGAGTCTTCTCCCTATATATGGAAGTCTGGTTGAATCCATAATAAAAAGAATTACCATTGAATATTTTAGCGCGCGCACACACACACACACACACAACACTACATGTGGAAAAGAGGAACAGGTTTTTAAAGGTAAAAAAATGCTAGAATAATCCACTGGATTTCTTTAAAAGGACAGATAACCATTAAAATGATGTGAGTCCCTGTGGTATGATTGTTAGACTTCTGTGTTAGACAAAGAAATGTCTGTTTCCTTCCACCCCATATCTCATATTCTGTAACAATTACATAATGACTTTCATCATTCTCTAATAATCTATGCTTTTTCATATCTCTATACCTGTTTATCCTTTTCTTGGTTCTTTAAGCTACATTAAATGTTACCTCTCTTTTTTGAAACTTTTCTCTCAAAGCAAAGAAATAAATTCATATTCCTATTCAATATTCTGTCCTTTTGGCCCTATCTCAATTATGATAGCGCTAACAATGTGGTCCTAAATACTTTTTTTCAACATACCTCTATTATGGATAAATCTCTGGACTGTAAAGGCTTAGCGACTATTCCCTCTTCAAACCACCAGAATCTAGTAAAGTATCTAACACATAGTCAGTGGTCAACAATATTGGCTAAATGAAAGAAAAAAAAATGAACATATGGTAGGGACTACTAATCCCAAGTTGAAAAAAAACGGAAAAATGAGATTCAGAATTTAAATTACTTGCTCCTATTCAGCTAACTAATCAGTAAGAAACCTAATATTCAAACTTTGGATTTCTTACTCCAAGACTAATGCTCATTTCCCAAATAACTCAGATGAATTTCTATGCCAAATCCTCAAATCTTCAAACTAGGTGACATTCTTGGAGCTTAGCTAGACTTTAAGAGGAAAAGGCATACTTCTTTACACAGTAGTGGAACTGTAATAAGCCTTAAACACAAATAACTACATAAAACAATTATATTTGTTTACAGAGCATGTTCACAAAAAGATTTAGGTAAAACAAAATATGTTAAAACAACTCTTAACTTTGAGAAAGCCATGCTTGTCTTCACAAATCTACTGTTCACATGACTATCAAAGACAGATACCTGGATTTCAGGAATCTAGGTCTGAAACTATATTTGCTGCAAACAGATTTCAGCCTGATAAAAGAATATGCCCATCTGTTTTTGTGACACTAAGGGGATATGAATTGATTAATGCAGCCCACTAACTGCACCAATATATTATTTTAGTCAGGCAAAAGAACTATGTGACTAGAAAACAAATCAATTATGTAAGGTTATTTGAGATTCCTTTAAGTGCTCGTAAGCAGGGAAATAGCAGTCAAACCTCCTGTCCATGTTGTAAACTGACTAGCCATATATCCCGTTTCACGATGAATTCCAGCTGTGTCTACAAACCTGGCTGATGAGCAATTCCAAGAAATATTTCCACCTGTCAGCACTGTCCTTCTCAATGGCAGGATTACTGACAGAGATGAGAGACATTGGTTATTTTGTTTATACCAGGGCTGATGTAAAACATTCTAAGTTTGACAAAGATAGAAGAGAATATTTCTGAAGGAACTGTTCTACCCAATTTGTAAAGACATGATCTTCTTTGTTGTTGGATTTTTTCCTACCAAAATATATGGCATTGTCTACTTCGGGAATGGGAGTTCAGACTGCCTGGATCCCTGGTCTGGTGCCCTGTAGCCATGTGTGTGTTGTTGCCTATGCTCTCCTTAAGCATTCTTTTTCTGTACTAATTTTTTTAAAAAATTATGGAATTTGCTGTCAGTTGATGCAGAACTATTGAAGTATAATGTCATTTTGGTCAAAATTTGATTGCATAAATTCAAAAAAACCCAACCTGAAATCATTCAATTTCCCAAATTACTAAATTTGCAGATTAGTAATTCTTAGGAAATTTTTCTTTTCACCAGCTATAACTGCAACCAGAATTTATGGTTTGGGGTATTTTAATATCCAAATGCAATGGCCTACTGCTTAAAGCCTGAAGCCTTTCCATACCGTCACAGAGACCCTCAGTGTCACAAATCTAAAAGTGGGCGCATTTCGTTCTGTTTTTTCTCATGAGATGGTTCTCAGCACACCACTTAATAACATATACCCATATACTCTCAGCAAACCCTACTGGCAAATGTCAGCTACAGAGAGTATGTATGGCCCGTTGATTGAAAATGTATTCACTTTTTTTAATCACATTCATCTTTACCATGATACACACATCAAACTTAAAAACAATAACAGAATTTTCTCCTTGGGTTCATCTTGCCAATTTCTACAGTATCTACGAATTGTAAAAGAAAAAAAAAAGTGAAATCTGCTTTGTGCCTTTATGTTCTGAGCTATGAGCTTTGGATGTCCTACATCCTTTGAAGTAACAGGATCTCCTGCATAGGGAAAGAGTTAGTGCAGGTTTTGATTCAGTCAGAACATGCTTACCCCCTTGGCAGCTGGAAAAAGTAGGTTTGGTGGCATATTTCTCAACTCACTGAAGAGAGTTTATATTTGCATAGCCATGCTTAAGGGTCAATTAAAGAGCCATTCCGTAGGCTGCAGTAGGTTGGGTTTCAAAATTCAAAACTCTCTTGGACTTAATTTAACAGCAACGAATGGCAGTATATTTCTCATTGAAGATCGCTAGTCTTTTTTTTTTACCTTAAATGTATACAATTTTTATTTGTCAGTGATACCTCAACAAAGTTAGAAAAAATAGGACTTCCAGCCAAGATGGAAGCGTAGGTGGACATACTGTGCCTCCTTGCACAATCAAAATTATGGACAACAAAGATTTAGAAACAAGAAAACAACCAGAACTGATAGAAAATTGAATTGTATGGAAGTCTAACAACCATTCATCCAGACTGGTAAGAGGAACAGAGTTGTGGCAGGAAAAAGTGGAGGTTGGTGGACCTGGACGCAAAGGCAGCAGCGGCTGGCAGATCTCAGGTATGTAGGAGGCAGCTAGTGGACCCCAGGCACAGGTGGCGATGGTGCAGACCCAGTGAGGCCACTCAAGGCAACTGGCTGACCAGGCAGTCCCACACTCGCACAGACAATCCAGGCGGAGGGGAAGCGGAAGAGGGGACTGGAATCTGAGACAGGGCAGAGCAAGAACCATTGTTTCCTCTCAGACCCTGCCCCCACATACAGCATCACAACCCATCAACTGGGCTGCCCTGCCTTGGGGAATACCTAAGGATCTGCCCCTCATACATAACAGCCATGATCAGACCAAAAACAACAAGAACAACAACAACAACAACAAAAAACAAAACAAAAATGGCTCAAACTGGAGAACAAATCAAAGCCCCAGAGCCAATTCATCTAAGCAACCAAGAGATAGCCAACCTATCAGATGCACAGCTCAAAGCCCTGGTGATCAGGATGCTCACAGAATTGGTTGATTTTGCTCACAAATTAGATGAACAAATGAAGGCTACAATAAGTGAAATGAAGGAAAACACACAGGGAACCAATAGAGATGGGAGGAAAACTGGGACTCAAATCAGTGGAGTGGGCCAAAAGGAAGAAAGAAACAACCAAACATAAAAGAAGGAAGAAACAAGAATTCAGAAAATGAGGAGAGGCTTAGGAACCTCCAGGACATCTTTAAACATCCCAACATTCAAATTATAGGGGTACCAGAAGGGGAAGAAGAAGAGCAACCAGTGGAAAACTTATTTGAACAAATAATAAAGGAGAACTTCCTCAATCTGGCAAAGGAAATAGACTTCCAGGAGGTCTAGGAAGCTCAGAGAGTCTCAAAGAAGGTGGACCCAAGTAGGAACACACCAAGGCACATCATAATTCTATTAGCCAAGATTAAAATGAAGGAGAAAATTCCAGAAGCAGCAAGGGATAAGGGCACAGTCGCCTACAAAGGAGTTCCCATCAGACTGTCAGCTGATTTCTTAAAAGAGACCTTACAGGCAAGAAGGGGCTGGAAAGTAGTATTCCAAGTCATAAAAGTCAAGGACCTACATCCAAGATTGCTCTACCCAGCAAAGCTGTCATTTAGAATGGAAGGACAGATAAAGTGCTTCTCAGACAAAGTCAAGTTAAAGGAGTTCATCATCACCAAGCCCTTATCATATGAAATGTTAAAGGAACTTATCTAAGAAAAGGAAGATCAAAAATAGGACAGTAAAATGACAGCAAACTCATAGATATTAACAACCACACCTAAAACAAAAGCAAACTAAGCAAACAATAGAACAGGAACAGAAACACAGAAATGGAGATCACATGGAGGGTTAGCAACAGGGGAGTGGGAGGAGGAGAGAGGGGGACAAGGTATAGAGAATAAGTAGCATAGATGGTGGGTAGAAAATAGACAGGGGGAGCGCAAGAATAGTGTGGGAAAGGTAGAAGCTAAAGAACTTATGACACATGGACATGAACTAAAGGGGGGAATGTGGGTGGGAGGGCATGTGCAGGGTGGAGGGGAATGATGGGGGAGAAATGGGACAACTGTAATAGCATAATCAATAAAATAATTTTACAAAGTTAGAAAAAATAATGTTTATAAATTAAAAAAAAATAAAATATCTAGATCTGTTTTCCAGCTGCATTAGCAGCAGGACTTCTTGGTTAGTGGGAGAAAGGGAGTCTTTGACTTATTTCTAAATCATATGTTCAATGGCCTGCAAACAAACACACACTGGCCTTGTCCACCCGGTCTCATAATTTCCTGTTCCCCAAGCCAACTTACCTACAATACAAAGGACACACTATACTTGACCTGTGTTGGTAACCTCCATTCAGATGATCAACACCTGCATTAGAGCAGCAGGCAGCCTTCATGTCTGGAATGGGAGGGGTTTGGAGAGCACACCTATGGAATATGTCACATAGGCCATGTGTTCTGTATGGCTTTCTCCAACAGAACAAACAATGGATGACCAGCCAGTGCCACACATCAGGGCACATATGAGGATTGTGAACGATGCTAAATGGGGTCAATCCAGCTTCAACACCTTGGTCCTCAGTGGTTTTCTTCTTATTTGGAACATAGTACCATATAAGTCTCTGTATGTGTATGCCACATCCTGGCAGGTGGTACTTCATCTTTGTGGAATATGTCCTTTGAGCCTTTAGGTTGGCTGCATTTTGGGGGGACCTGGTTTGTCAGGGCTAGATCATTCAGTATGTTATATGACCAGTTCATCTCATTGTTAGGTGAGATGCTTTATGAAAGTAAGGGAAATTGTCCTAGATTATCTGGGTGGGCCTCATCCAATCAGTTGAAAATCCTTGTGAGCAGAGCTGAAGCTTCCATGAAGAAGAAGAAATCCGCTTATGGATGGCAGCTTTAGCTCAGGCTCAGGAGTTCCACCCTATCTTCCCGATGGTCTGCCTTATAAATTTCAGACTTTGAGCCAGCCCCCATAACCATTGAAGTCAATTCATTACAATAAGTCTCTTTGTATATACATACACAGAGACAGTGTCTGGCAGAAGTGATGCCTGCTTAAGTGTGGTTAGTAGGGTAATAATATGGGTGTAATAATTTAGTTTTAATTTGACATTTCACCTAAAATGTCATATGGTGTGCTTGAGTGTGATTTGTTATGTTACTGAAGTACATGCTTATGATTTTATAATAAAAGATTTTAAAATAAAAAAGGGGCATTATCTTTGCCAGACCCTGTGCATTTGTGTGTGTGTGTGTGTGTGTGTGTGTGTGTGTGTGTGTGTGTGTATGACTGGTTCTGTTTCTCAGGTTGGAGATCTCTTTTCAGTGAAGGCATCTGCAATGCACAATTTACTTGGGCAATGGTTAAAATGAAACTAGGGAAGAAAGTCTCTCGCCACAGTACAGCTGAGCAGAGAAGCAAGGCAAAAACTGAGAGGCTTGAAATAGAAATTGTATTCCTCAAAACTTTCTCTATATTAAATTTAATCCTAGAAATACTTTTGAATGACTACTCTGTGAAAGGTACAGTAAAAGTTGCTTCTGGGGCCGCTCAGATGTCACAGAGGTAAAACCACTTCCTGTGTCCTTAGTGAAGATGGCTAACACAAGTTCACAGACAAAATCGAAATGGTGATACCTGCTTAGGTGAAGTACAAATCACTGCTGTGAAGTTCAGAGATAAAAGAGAGATCACATTTATTTGAGTAGACAAGAAAAGGCTTTCTGAAATACATTCATGTAAGATGGACTTAAGAAAGAAGATTTGTGCAGGTTGAGAAAGGGGGTGATTTTCTTGGTAGAGAGAAAACCAGAGCAAGAACAAACAGTACCTGACCAGGAGGACGGAGACATGAGACAAGTCTGGGGAGCATTAGATTATTTGAATGCTCTGGGAACTTAACATACTGTTGACCTGTTTTGGGGCTCATGCTGAAGACAGCCTTGAAAGCCCTAAAGGATTTTTTAAACATTTCTGGAGGACTCCGAGAGGTCTTCAGTGGGGAGTTGATTCTTGTTTATTTTGCTATTAAATAAGGGCAGAGAACTTAGAATTATTCCATAGTTTAAGGTACAATCTTTGGAAGCACTCATTAATATGAGGCACCTATATTGCAAGATACAGTAGATTTGGAAGGTGAATCAGCAGCTACTGGTAATTAGGACTTACTAAATTAATATAGGCACGGGATAATCTGGGCTCTGAATTGGTCCCTCCTCCATGTGACAATAGTAGTAATATTTATAGAAACTATGCATTGAGTTATAGTACTTACTATGTGACAGTGCATTACTTATATCATTTCATTTAATTCTTACAACTGCCCCATTGTTTTATACATGAAGTAACTCACACTCCAAATCTATGTAAAATACCTAAGAAGCCAGGTTAAACTGATTCCATGTATTTGACCACTATACTCCCCTGGCTCCCATTTGGGCACCTGACAACTCTTCTCCCTCCACTGTTGTGCGAACAGAGCCTACAAGGGCCTCATTTACCCACTTCCTCCTGACACCAGCACTTCCGCTGTTGGTCAAGTCTGGGAGTAGGTTACCACTTCTCCGAATCTCCATGTCTGAGACTACCTGAGAGGGCGGACTGCATACCAACATGGGCACAGAATAGGCTCTGGGGACAAGATTCGAAGTTCAAATGCTGTCCATGCCAGTATCAGGTATGTGACGGAGGGAAAATTTCCCACTGCTTCTTGGCTCACCTATAAAACAGGGTTATATGGGTACTGCCCTTATAGGTTTGTTTTGACAATTAAACAAGGTAATACATGTAAAGCAATTAAAGTTTTATCTGGAAAATAGCAAGTACTCAATGAATGTTAATTATTATTATTTTTTCAACCAAACACAAATCTCAGCCCCATGGTGCTACAAAAGGGGCACCAGAACCAATATCGCAGGGAGCACTGATTCCTTTGGCGGGAGGACCATGGTTCTCCTGTTAGTATCTTCCTTTCGCTGTCTTTCTACTTTCTTATTTCTAAGCAAGCACAGACCTGATAGAATAAATAACCTTCCAAGAAATCCACAGAAAGTCAAAGGCAAAGCATCTAATAATATGAGTCTTTTTCAGTCCACTAGACGGAAGATTATAAATTTCAGAATACAAAATAAAGTTCTGTTGTAATTGCAGAAAAGGAAGAACACAATTATCTTTTGAAAACCATTTCTGCATCACGGAAAACCATTTCTGCATCACTTTCATCTGTTCTTTTTAAAATGGCGAAAATATCCTTATTTTGCAGATGCTCAGCTTTGTGATAACTAGTTAAGAAGCACGTGGTGATGTCAACAAGGTAAATAAATGGATGAGGAAAAGTGGATGGAGGGCTACTCTGGTGGCTGGGTTCTCATATACTCTTATTTCAGGTGACCATTAAATTCTCTTCTTTCAACATTTGCAATTTTTTTAGATTACCATTGCAGAGGAGAAAGACAACCTTTTTATCTATATTTATGTTTCAAAAATCTCCTTGGAGGAAGCTCTCAAAACTTTAAAATACTCTATACTATGTAAGGTAAACTGGCTGTACTCTTTCTGCTCAGATCTGCTCCAGCCCTGCCCTTCCTCTGCTCTGTGTTGTAGGAAACCATATTTCCTAGGCTCCTTTGTCCTGTGGAGTGTAGGCAGCTGGGCCAATGGGAGGCACCGATGGAAGACTGGAGGGCAGGCTAAGGAGTGAGGCAGAGCATTACGACTTTCCTCCTCTCTGCCTCCAGTGACATCACTGGCATCGACTGAGTCTCCTCCCTGATGCCAGCTCCCAGCAGACAGCCCCTCACTCTGTGGCTCCAGCTCCATAGCACAGTCCCAACTTCTGGGCTCTGATAACACCACCTCCTTTGTGTCCCTCTAGCCCCAAGGATCTGCTAGTCTGTGGCTAGTCTCCAGGTTTGCTCACCATCACCTGCTCCCTGACCCTTACCTCACCTGTGTAAACAGTGTCCAGTATAAAACTCCCTCTGTTTGAAATATTCACATTTGCTTCCATGTTATCTAACTGATAACACTGTACAACCAATTAATCCAAGTGTTGGTAGTCAGGGTTTCCCCTGTCACAGTGCGAAGCAGTCACTCAGCTTTCCAATATCTCCTCCTTATGATTCTGCATCCACATCCTAACTAGTGCTTCCATGCAGAGACCAGTGGCTTCAGATTGCATCCCATACTGACATCCCTCTTCTTCCTCACCTAGCCTGTGCTGGCTCAGAGTGTACCTTGGAAAATCATCAGAAAGTTAACCCATTATCTAAATATTTAACATCACTATGTGGAACTCTTCCTGGGACTATTTACTTAAAAATCACCATTTTTCCCCAAAGCAAGAACCCTCCAGCACAGCCAATATTTTTTCAGTAGTATTTTTGCTATCTTAGTTTCCCTCTCTCCAAAAGTCATGGTAGAATTTAAATCCATTCTCATCATTATTTTTATGAACAATTAATTGCCACTAAAAATTAATCTTCATAATAGTTCCTGAATTTTTCTTTTTGCATCATTGCCACTCTCAGGCCCACATCACCTTTACCTGAATGATTTTGTGAGGTTCACCTGGACTTGTTTATCTGCATCTAAGTTTAGCCAGTTCTCATCAATCCTATGTAAGTTTAATCAGTGTTGACACCATTTTTACTGCTAGTTCTTGATCATAAGTTTCAATTCTGTTCCTTATATTGTTTATAAAGCAGTTCAAATTTAGCTTGGCATTCAAGACCCCCATGATCAGTCAAAAATATGCATTCCTAACAGTAGTTCTTTCCCTACCAGATATATGAAACCTCTTCTCTGGTCATCCTGAATCTCTCAAGGATGCTCAAGATTTGCTTTTCTGGACTATGGTCCCCAAGGCAAACATAACAGTCGGTGAGCAATGTACTTTATATTTTTTTAAATCCTCATCACCACCATCCCTTCTCTGAGTATTTACAAATTCTAAAGATCATTGTAGTTTTCTGTAGCTCTCTGCAGATTCAGAATCTAGTCTTGGCCTGTCTTGAATTTTGGGGTGTCTGAGAGAATGAATCAGGTCTAATGAAGAAGGAGGCATGCACACAGGGGATTGAATTTGAAGTACAGGCTCTTTGGACCAGGAGATGGATATCCCATTAAAAATCAGATCTCTTGGGAGAAGTCACTCTGGTCTATACAGGTCCCATGAGCTACTTTAGAAACAAGAGGGCCTTGGAACTGAAATGAGGCTGAGTTAAATTTTGGTTGTGTTTGCTCAGACTGCCTTGTAATCAGGAAACTGCTCTGATATTTAAAACCATTAAAATATTGGGCTTTGGTGCTACTGATATGTATAACAACTTCCCAAAGGACAAGTAAGCTAGCTGTTGATATTTATGTGAGCACTATAAAAATAATCAAAAAAGAAAATATGTACTTGAACAGTTTAACATTATCCATAAATACTCTGCTAATTCATCACTGCTAATGAGAGCTTCCAAAACAGTTCCTAAATCTTTTGCTGAACATCTGTGCTAAACATGGGTGGTTAGGAGAGTACCAAATACATTTAGTTTTCACTAATTTACTGCCATACGTTAAAATTTATAACCCAATTATTTTAAAAATAACTTAAGGTGGTAAAAGCATAGGACATAACTTTATATGAAGAAATCATGTAATATTTTTATTATACTTTTGATAAAATTCAACATTCTAAGGATTAGTATAAAATATTTTAGATGAAAAAAAATCATAGAAATCCTTACAGATGAGTGAAAATCTGTAATCACTTTCCCGTAACCCATGGCACCTAAGGATGATACAGCTAATTTTGTTTTTTCAGATGAAGTCACTCCTCAGCATTTAACATTTTTCCAGCTCAAGCTGCCTGCTCCTTTACTTCGCAGTTCTAAGCCAGGAAAAACATCTAGAACACTGAAGGGGAATGAAAATAAAGCAATGGGGTCTTTCACCTTGCTTATGAGCTCAAAACTGAATGATTATGAACTTTTGGGTTTTTATAGATGACTTCAAATCACACCACCCCCAAATCACTGGCTTCTCTACTGTCTCTGTGAATTCATTCAACCCTATTGGAGGGCACAAAGGATGAGTGTGGCAAAATAGCCAATATAATGACCTTGATACTTCACAATGCAGAAGGTCGGTAGAGAAGACTGAAAAATCCAAGACCCCAAATTCCTCCTGATAACCACAATATCCAACCTCTATGTTGTATTTGTTCAGTCATTGAAATGACAAAAAATACTGGATTAAGCTCTGGGAACTTGGTAATTATATAACAGAGAATCACCAACTCTCTAGCATCAGAAAAAAGGGATTCCTGAGAATCACACATACACATCTAAAAAATGTGCATTACACATCCAGATAATATAAGGCAGAACAATTATTTTTTGTACAATTACCAAATATTTAAGTCCTAAGAATTTCCCTGGCATTTGTTATCTAGATAAGCCTTGACACTTCTTCTACTTTGCAATTTTTAAATTATACTTTAGCTTTAATAAAATGATGGGGAGGGTGGAGATAGAGGTAATTATTGATACGCCCTAAATTAATGAGTGATAACAAGCTCCATAGAAAAAAAGAGTTTGGTATTTTGTTTCTTAAAAGGTTATTGATTTAATTTTAATTTTCAGTGCATGCCAAAGAGAATGATGGTCAATTCTGGGAGAGTAAAAATTATTTCAGAAATCACCCAAGTGAAATTAATGAAATGATTTAATTTTTTTTTAAATCCTAAAAATGAAAACAGTAAAAGAGATAGTCTGAACAGATATTAAAATGTTGCAAAGCTAGGTTTTAAAATATACTGTTGAACTAGTAAAGGAACAGACAAGCATATCAATGAAATACAAAGACAAGCAATTAAGTATTTAACATATGATAAGGTAACACTTCAAATCAGTGAGGGAAAAATGGATTCTTCAGTAAAATATGTTGAGCTCAAGAGCTGCTTATGAAGTCTGTATGTGGCATGTGTGTATTTAGATTGCTATAGTATACATTATACCAAATGCCTTTGGGTGGAATAAAAGAAAGATTTAAGTCATAGAAGTTTTTGAAGGAAACAGATGTGAACATAATTTTTTTTCTTGCAGATGGAAAGGGCTTTTTAAGCTTTATAAAATGTAGAAACCAAAAAACATGTGACTAATAAATTTGACTACACAAAAATGTAGAACTTTTCTACTATAAGAAAGGCCATAATTTTCTTTTTAAAAAAGCAAAAACGTCATAAATGCAACATACATGAAAGACCTCAATTCTATGTGATCTAAACATCTGAATTCATATGTACATAGATATCTTTAGAACAAGTAACATCTAACATCTATGAAATATCAAAACAATGCATTTGCCTTGTGTAATCCCTGATTTGTCATTGCCCCAAAGTGCCCATTCTAAATGCCAAGACTAGTGGATTCAGCTCAAGGTGTTTCTCCTATGCTTGACACTCACTGTCCCCAGGAACAGCACATGAGTCAATGGGAGTTCCAGCTGGACAGGAAGAGAAAGAAGGAACCATACCAATTCTACCATAGTAGAGAGTGGAAAAGAAAAAATGGGGAAGAATCACATAAAAGTATCCTAGCTCTTTTGTGCTGAACTAAAATAATAACCAGGAGAGGCTTGTGGTCACTCTGAATTAGTTAGAAACTAATTAGTTAGAAACTCTGAAAAATAAAATAAAAATGGCTACCTAAAGTGGTTATGGGGAAAAAAAAAAGAGGGGGAAGTGAGTTAGTACTACCAGGCTTCCATTGGCTCTGTCCGAGTGTAAAAGGCTTCTAAGGCTGACAGATGGAGAAACTAAGCCAGAGCTGCATGGAGGGAAATGAGGCTCCAGACGAGGCAGCCAAGGTGAGCCATGCACGGGCCCTAACCACAGGTCAAGAGACCACATTAAGCTTTAGTAGAAGATTTCACCAGAGAATCAAATAACCAGATAGACAATAAGCTTCACAAAGAATTACGTAAACATCTTTGTACTTTTCATAAATTACCCCCACAGTATGTGAGATCGCATAAGTCACCTTCCCCAGCAACACAAACGTAATTAGGTACCGCCTTAGTGAAGGAGCAGGGAGAAGAATAGTGTATCTTAAAGTTCGAGCATTTACTTGATATTGAATTATCTAAAGGATGTTGGTTTAAACTTAACTATGAGATAAAATCATTGACCAGTTTAAGTTTTTTCTCTCCACAACTTCCACCAAACCCCTCCCTGACCCTGGAAGTGGAAACTCATGAGAAACATTGGACTAGTTACAGAAAATTAAGAAGCTAAATTTCCTTTCCTTCAGTAGAGCACTAAGGAAATTTATGATTCTCCTACATATAACAAAAGGTCTTTTAAAGCAATAAAACATGGACTGAGAACATAAGTAAGTAACTCACAAAAGATAAAATTAAAAGGCTACCGTGACACCAAAAGTAAGAAGCAATGTAAACTATGGATTCTGGGTGATAAGGGCGCGTCAGTGTAGGTTCATCCATCCTGGCTGAAGTGCCGCTCTAGTGAGGGATGGTGACAGCGCGGAGAGTAAGCGCGTGTGCAGCAGGGGATTGTGGGAAATCTCTTCCTCTTAATTTTTCTGTGAACCTAAAACTGCTCAAAAATAAAGTACGTTTAAAAACTTAGCATAAAAACAGACAACCTCACTAATAATTAATAAAGGAATATACATTAAAGCAACATGGCTTTTAACCCATCAAACTATTAAACATTTAGCCTTTGACATGCTCTTTGTTAATGAAAGTGACGAGTTGCTGACTCTGGTATAAACTGGTGCGCATTTTTGGAGGCAAGTTAGTAGTGTATTTTTAAAAAGCTTTCCTTTTCATGTATTTGCCCCCCAAATAATTTAGGAGCCATGTGACCACCTAGCTATAAGACCTTTTTTCATGACCATTTATAACATTGAAAGCATGGAAACAAGAGGAGTCACTATGCTACAGACGGTCCCTAACAGAAAAGTCATTGCAAGAACACTCTCTAGTCGATATGCAGAGGAATGAATGATAATTAGGTATATTTGGCATGGTAAGGCCCAACTCTTATGTGCTTTTGATGGGTAAAGCCAGAGAGAGAATAGTATAGAGATAATGCCTGATCTAGTCACCTGAGGGTACCTGGGAGTGTACCTTGAGAAAAGATATAACCATAGATGGGTGAAAAACTGATCACTGAGAACTCTCTCTAACTCCGGGGCTTAGCCATTTGGGAGAGGTTTGTCCATAACTGAACTTAACACCCAGGAAAGGCACCTCCTCTCCTGCACACCATGGGATTGCTATGGGGAGTGGAAGCAGTGAGGTAAGAGGCATGCTCGAGATTATCCAGATTTTGCATCAAGGTGAAGTAAACCAGGGGATTCTCTGGCCTAAGCAGAAGGCTAGGAGTTCTCTGCCACAGCACATAAAACACTAAGGTGCAATGGGAGACTAGGGTTCCATAACTATGGGCACATGGCAGATTGGAAGTGTCATGATTTTAATACTGGAGAAAACATGGCCTCACTTTGTTTGATATGACAGATGAGTCAGTTTTGAAGAGAGGTGTTTACATGATATTTGTGTTTGCTATTTGGGTTGAATGTAGGGGTTGGAGGGGAGATTGTCTATTGTGTATAAAAACTCATATGAAGGAATAAATACCAATACATTAAGCATCGTTGTTGGATGCATAGGATTCTTATTATTTTAAATGTTCTCTTGTCTGTATTTTATGATATCAAGTACTGAATTTTCATCAAAACAAGCAACTTTATTTAAGAAATCTTAACTGAAATTCCACTTAATATTGATCTTGCTGATATTTAACTTTTCCCCATGATATTTAATAAGCAGGTACTTTGTAACTCATGGCCTTATCCAAAATGAATACATTTTCTTATGTCCTTTGACAAGATTCAAAATTGCAGTGATCTTTTATTCTTCAGCTCAGATGAATATCTCCATTCAATGAATAAGGCAGAGAAAATTCACAGAATTTTCTATAAAATAAATAGGATTAGAGATGAGGCACAAAATATTGTTCAGGCCATTAAAGTTTTATTATTTGGAGCTTGTGTTGTACTGCCAAACTGGTGACAAAACACAAAGATTAAATCAGATTTGTGAGACACTACGATTAAATGCTGGGCTGCCAATGACCTATAGCTTTCTCAAGACGTTAAGTCGTTGGCACACAACCATGTTCTGATACAAGCAAAGTAATGAATGTAAATGAGAGAACTTTTATTCATGATACAATTTAGTTATGCATCTTTTCTGTATTCTCAAAGAAAAATGTGAAAGGGGGTTTAACATTCATTTATCAACTATAAATACAGTGAACTGTTGTCTCCATGTTTTCTCTGCAGTGCCTTCTGGGGAAAGGAAATGCATTCATGTGCCCAATGGCTGAATTCTTTTATCTCCCTATTACCACATAACTATCAGGGTTTGATGTATCCTTAATTTCACTGCATTGGGAGCTGGTTAATAGACTCCTGAGGAATTGGTGATATACTCAAACTAACTATAGTGAAATAATCCTCAGATGAAATAACAAAATTAGGACATTTTATAACCAGAGAGACTTGAACAAACAACCAACCCACATCTGTCATTTTACAGTCATAGGAGCAACTGAAGACCTTGCTAGATCAAGGGCCAAAAGCCACTGATGAGCAATGCCAAGACTAGAATGCAGGCCTTTCATTTCTGAACTAGTATACCATTTTTAAACCTTCAAGTTCAAAAAGGGTGCAAGGAAAACTGCATTTTAACCTAGTTTCAATTTATTCTGCAGTCAAAGGTGTGAGGAACCATTCTTCACCCCCTTGGGACTTCACTATAAAACTACTTTTCCAAATGAAATTCCCGGTATATATTTTTATTCATTGATTCATTCAATAATTTGGGTTCTCTCATGTGCCAAGCATTACTTTGATTGTATGCTTAAGCAATGGGTCAGGGTTCTCCAGAGAAACAGAACCAACAGGATAGGTACAAATACAGACAGAAACATTTATTTTAAGGAATTGGCTTACACGTGTATGGAGGCTTGTCAAGTCCTAAATGTGACAGAGTAGGCCAGCATGCTGCCCTCTCCAAGAAGAGTGATGACTCAGGGACACAGGCAGTTGTCTGGCAGAATCCCTTCTAGCTTGGGGAGGTCAATTTGTTCTTCTAATGCCTTCAACTGATTGGATGAGACCCATCCACAGATTTAAATGTTAATCTTTACCTGGGTACCATGGTCCAGTCAAGTTGACACATAAGTTAACCATTACAAGTAAGACCATCAATTCAGTCAGTAACTGTTTTTAAACTGAAGTCAGGTTTGGATTTAAACCATAAGAATAAGTTTCTGATTCCTTTATCACCGGTGATGCTTTAATAGATTATAACTACTTGGTAGGTTCTTTCTCTTGAACCCACTAACACCTAAGAGAATTACTGAGTTCCTTTTATGTATACAGAAGCATGCTAAGGAGCTGTCAATTTTCTTTAATGTATCTTGCAACAAACTGCAGGAAAATCCAGACACCCATGGAAATTGGCATGTGTAGTGACTATACTCAGGCATCCCGATCCTTAGCACAGGGGGCAGTTATAATCCAGCAGACCTTTATAAAGTACCTTCTCAATGGCAGGTCAAATGACGTAGGACTCCTTATTCCCCAAACCAGAGTTAATCCTTGAATGGAAATCAGTCATCCACAATACCTGAACGCATGACTGCTTGGTGCCCTCCAAAAGGCCTGTAAATTTGAGACAAAGTACCGAGTAGTATTCCAGAACTTGATAAGAAATTAGTGGGAGGGAGGGTAGGCCAAGGATGATGCTCTCCTTAGAGTAACCTTAGTTTGTTTGACTTACAGAGAGGCAGGACAATTATTCCAGGCCCTCCAAGTCTAGAAAGCAGCTGCAGTTCAGATGATAGACAACTACTGAGAAAGAAAAAAAATATTGGTATTTCTCTCCTACCTCCATCCACATAGAGATTGGCATTCTAACCTAAAACCCAAATACTACAGTACACCAGGTCAATTACTAAGTTTCTTCAGAAGGGATATCTATATGCAAAATATGAATTGCTTATTATCTCTCTAAACTACTTTTGGCCTAATGAAAAAAATTGACTTTAATTCCCAAGTAATAAGTCATATTCTTCTTTAGAATATGACTTTACTAAATATAAACCACATGCCAAAGGATATATATCAAGATCTTTCTAGACTCTTAAAAATGCTAATGAAATACATATCAGTATCTGGTTTCCTACCCTGTTAGGAATAATCTTTCCCCTTAGGTTTGAAGAGCACAGCAGGTCAGCCTGTTGAATATACTCCCTCAAGCAACATAAAACTGTCATTATTCCCACTAAATTCTAAAGTTTATCAGAGACATGAGAGTTTAAGTGTCTGTCATATGATCACTTTGAGCATTAGCAGTATAATAAAATAATAATCCTTCAAAATGACTTGTTTAAATAGCTTATATTTTTGATGATCTCCATTCATGAATAGAGAGATATTTTAGGTTAACTAGATGTTTTTAATGCAAATGATGTCAAGGTAAATAATAATCTGAGTCTGCTGAAAGCATTAAGACAGGAAAAATTCTGAAAATAGTGTAAAAATTTGAATTTTCAAATATCAGTTAGTGATTATGGGAAAAATACATATTTCTAGTAGATAAATCTTATTTTTTTACTTTTGAAAGCAAAAGATAGTTAATAAATTATATTAGTGTTGAAATCATTCAGTCTTATCAGAAGCAAGTTCATAAATTCAGTTCTAATACATTCAATGGGCCTAATGTTTTTGCCATAATTTATTTTCTTTGGCATAAATATGTACTTCAAATTTTCCTTTTATTTTTTAAGAAATATTATGGCACAAGTGCTCAAAAAATTCTAATATGTATTATCACTTTATTCTTGAAAATTTAATCAGGACCATCTTAAATTGATATTTGTTGTTTTAATTTGAATGAAGAAAATAACAGGCTTCTAAGAGGATTTATACTTTGTTCATATAAATGTATTAAAAGAAGGCCTGTTTGCATAGAAAGAAGCCATCCTTTAAAGTTTTGGAAGTGTTCAATTACTGACCCAAATATCAACTACTATAATTTGGACTCACAGGTAAAATGAGATTGTATTAAGCATTATGAAGGATTCTTCTTGTTTAAAGAATAATGTGTGTAAACAAAAAGAAAGGTCTGAACATATATGTATCCATTTAAAGCTGATATTTGGATTCTCATCTCAAAAATAATGATCGCTATAATTTTTTTAGTTTCTTTTGAGATGTATATAAATTGAACTAGACTAAAACTTAACTTGAGCCAATATTAAATAAATTGAGTAACAAGAATCATCATAAAGTTTTATCTTTTTAAAATTTCAAATATAAAATACACATAACAGTTAAATGAAGAAGGCTCTGAGATACAGCTGGCAGTTCCGATGTGCAAGATTTGGTGTTAATATCACCAGAGCAGTTGCACCACAAGAGTTAAGAGTTAGTTATCTCTGTGCCTCAAAAGTGGGACTGAAAAAATATCCTAGAAATTAAATTACCACATGCCTATCATGCTCTCACCTCTTTGCCATCTAGGTTGCATAGTCTTTTGAAAAATATTTAAGTGCGCTTAAATATGCTTAAATCTTTCACTCTTAAACACACACACACAAACACCTCACAGTGAAAATCCTCTTCCATTACTGTCCATTATAGCCAAATCCTTTGTTTCTAAATCCAAGAAAACATTTTCATGATTATTTGATTTGATTTCTCATCATATTTCTTATCACTGCTGACCACCTCTTTCTGCTAAAATACTAGACTTCCATGACCACATATTTTATCGCTTTATTCCATCTAGACCATTATTTATCAGCCTCATTGATATACTTCCATGTCTCATGTATGCATTTGAAATCCTGAAGTACTTCATTATTTTCTCTTCTCTTTTTACCCTCTTAGTCCTTGTTTTTAATCATATATACTGATCACTTTCAAATTAACACCTCTAGAATACATATCTTATCTGTTGCTCTCCAAATCCGTGTATCCAATTGCCTGCTATCAAATTCCAGTAAAAGTCTCATAGGCATCTCAAGCCAACATTCTCAAAAGATTATCTTTCTACAAATAATTAGGCTCTTCCTCTTTTATTTGTCTATCTCAAGGCAATATAAAAGCACAAGCTCAAAACATAGATGGCATCTTTTAACATCTCTCTCCAACAACCCCACAAACAATCTTTTTCTGGGCCCCTATTTAAAATCCCATCTTTTTAATACTCCCTTTCTTAGCTGTTCTTTTTTTTTTCCTCCATAGTATTTTTCACCATCTAGTATACCAAATACTGTACTTATGCATCTTGTCTATGATCTGTTTTTTCTCTCTAAAGTATAATATATTCTTTGAGCTCAGAGATTTTTTTGCCTTGTTTACAACTGATAGTATTTGCACATAGTAAAGTCTCCATGTGAAGTTCTCGCAGCCAAACTATTCCTAGGTTTGCTTTTATTGACTGTTTTATCACTTGATTACCAGATGCTTTCCCGACTTCTTTGAATGCATAGTCATTTTTTATTGAATGTTGAACATTGTGTATAACATACTGCAGAGGGTCTGCACGATATTGTCTTCTTCTAAAGAGGGCTGAGTTACGTTATGGTGGGCACTTAAGTTACTGCAGATTTACCTAATCTGATGAGGCTTGTTTATGTAGGCTTTGTTAGGATGATCTATTCTAGTTTTGATTTTTTTTCACTCCTAAGATATGATAGATACTCACTCTGCCAGTTGCAGCCTTTCTGAGATCTCTTCACTGAGTTGGGGTTTGCGCTCTAATATGTCCCTGTGCTGGAATGTCTCCTTAGCTCTCAGCCTCTCCCAGGAAGGGCTCCCTTCCAAACCTCCTGGCATTTCATCCTGCACTTGTATACTCCAGGAGTTAACTGCAGACCTGAGAGGAATTTGCTCCCAGACTTCTTGGGTTTCTTCTTTGCAGGGCCCCCTATTTTTGCTGTTCTAGTCCCCAAATATCAGTCAGCTTCACAGCCTGAAACTCATCCTTCATTTGGCAAAACTGCTGCTCTCTACTGGGTACTTTCTTGCCACACAAGAGCCTGAGAAATGTCCTTTGAGAGAAAGCCTGTGTAAATTTGGAGCTTACCTCTCATGTTTCCCATTTCCCAAGGATTGTAGCCCAGCACCGAGGTGCTATCCAATGGCCACAGTATTGTTTTATATATTTTGTCCAGTTTTCATAGTTATTTACAGTGTCAGGGTATATCTAATACCAGTTACTTTTGTAATGGCCACAGACATAAATTCAACAAATATTTTTAATGAATAAATCATTAAATCCTGTGATTCTATCTCTTTAATAGTCCTTGAATCCATCTTTTCTTTTTCCTTGTGTCTACTTTACTGTAGGCCACCATTACCTTTAGCTTAGCTTAATGTTCAGTGCTCTGACTGATCTTTGTCTCCAGTTGTGCCTCACTCCAAGTCATTTGCCACACTTAAGTTAGCTTTTGTGTGTTTTTTTACACAGAGTAGCGATTTTATTTTTTAAGATTTTTTTATTGTTGTTCCATTAGTTTCCCAATTTCCCTCCGTTACTCTTCTCTGCCCCACACAACCCTTACTCCCACAGTCAATCCCCCACCCTGTGGTCTTTGTCCATTGGTCCTTTATATTTGTTCTTTAACTAGACCCTTCCCCACTCCCTTTGGTCCTTGTCAGTGTGTTCCTTGTCTCCATGCCTCTGGTTCTATTTTGCTCATTTGTTTATTTTGTCCATTAGGTTCCACTTATAAGTGAGATCATATGGTATTTGCCTTTTACTGCCTAGTTTATTTCACTTAGCATAGTACTCTCCAGATCCATCCATGCCATCACGAAGGGGTAGAGCTCTTTCTTTCTTTCTGCAGTATAGTACTCCATCATGTAAATGTACTTCAGTTTTTTTTTATTCACTCATTTATTGATGGACACTTAGGCTGCTTCTAGCACGTGCTATTGTAAATAATGCTGCTATGAACATAGGGGTGCATAGGTTCTTTTGAACTAGTGTTTGAGGATTCTTAGGGCATAATCTCAGCAGTGGAACTGCTGGGTCAAAAGGCAGTTCCATTTTAGTTTTTTGAGTAAATTTCATACTGTTTCCCACAGTGGCTGCACCCATGTGGATTCCCACCAACAGTTCACTAGGGTTCCCTTTTCTCGGCACCCTCGCCAGTACTTGTTTGTTGGTTTGGTTATGATGGCCATTCTGACCACTGTGAAGTGGTATCTCATTGTGGTTTTAATTTGTATCTCTCTGATGGCTAGTGATGTTGAGCATCCTTTCATATGCCTATGGGCCCTCTGTATGTCCTCCCTGGAGAATGTCTGTTCAGGTCCTTTACCCATTTTTTTAATTGATTGGTGAATATTATACCATCCTTGCATCCCTGGGATAATTCACACTTCATCATGTGCATGATCTTTTTAATGTATTGCTGGATCCAGATGGCCAATATTTTGTTGAGGATTTTAGGAACTATGTTCACCAGTGATACTGGCCTGTAGTTTTCTTTCTTTGTTGTGTCTTTACCTGGTTGTAGAATTAGGATAATATTGGTCTCACAAAAAAAGTTTGGGAGCATTCCCCCTTTTTGGATTTTTTGGAATAGTTTGAGAAGGATCAGGATTAACCCTTCCATAAACATTTGGTAAAATTCACCTCTGAAGCCACCTGGTCTAGGGCTTTTGTGTGCAGGAATTTTTTGATTACAGTGTCAATTTCACTAATTGTTATTGGTCTATTCAGGCTTTCTGTTTCTTCTTGATTCAGTTTTAGAAGATTATCTTCTTCTAGAAATTTGTCCAATTCACTCAGGTTGTCAAATTTCCTGGCATATAGTTGTTCATAGTAATTTCTTACAGTCTTTTGTATTTCTGGGGTATCGATTGTAATTTCTCCTCTTTTGTTTCTGATTTTATTTATTTGGATCCTCCCTTTTTAATTGATGAATCTGGTTAAAGTCTTGTCAATTTTGTCTATCTTTCCAAGGAACCATCTCCTGGATTTAAGGATCCTTTTAATTTTCTTTTAGTCTCTATGTCATTTAATTCTGCTCTGATCTTGATTATTTCCTTCCTTCTGCTTGCTCAGGGCTTTGTTTATTGTTGTTCCTCTAGTTCTGGTAGATGTAGGTTTAGGTTGTTTATTTAAATTTTTCTCTTTTTTAGGTAAGCCTGTTTTGCTATGTTCTTCCCTTTCAGAACTGCCTTGCTGTGTCCCACGGGTTTGGAGCTGTTGTGTGTTCACTTTCATTTGTTTTCAGAAACTTTTTGATTTCTTCCTTGACCTCATTATTAATCCATTCATTATTTAATAGCATGCTATTCATTCTCCATTAATTTGAATGCTTTTGAGTTTTTTCCATGAGGTTGTTTTCTAGTTTCAAGCCATTGTTATCTGAGAAGATGTTTGATATGATTTCAGTTTTCTTGAGTTTGTTGAGGCTTGTTTTGTGACCTACCATGTGGTCTATCTTTGAAACTGTTCCTCCTGTGTTTGAAAAGAATGTGTATTTTGCTTCTTTGGGGTGAGAGATTCAGTATATATCAGTTAAATCCATTATCAAATAGAGTATTGTTCAGTGTATTGTTCTACAGTATTGTTCAATGCCACAATATCCTTGTTGATTCTTTGTTTGGAAGATCTATCCATTGTTGACAGTGGGGTGTTAAAAATCCCCTACTATAAGTGTGTTGCTGTGTATATCTTTCCTGAAGTCCTCTAGGATTTTCCTTATATATTTGGGTGCTCCTATGTTGGGTGCATAGATGTTTACAGGGTTATATGTTCTTGATGGATTGTTCCCTTAAGTATTATATAGTGATCTCCTTGGTCTCTTTTTTTGGCCATTGTTTCAAAGTCTATTTTGTCTGATATAGGTATTGCTACCCCAGCTTTTTTTTCAGGTCTGATTGGTCAGAATAATTTTTTTCCATCCCTTCACTTTCAGTCTGTGTAGGTCTTTTGTCCTGACGGGGGTCTCTTGTAGGCAGCATATATGTGGGCCATGTTTTGTTATCCATTCAGCTACCCTATGTCTTTTGATTGGAGCATTTAGTCCATTTACATTTAAGGTTATTATTGATAGGTTCTTATTCATTGCCATTTTTCCTTTTGTTCTTCTGTTTCTTTCTCTTTCTCTTTCTCTCTCTCTCTCTCTCTCTCTCTCTCTCTCTCTCTCTCTCTCTCTCTCTCTCTCTCTTCTTGTCCTTCTCCTTCTTAAAGCAGTCCCTTTAGCACTGGAGTGTCTAACCCACAGGCTGCATGCGGCTCTACTCAAGATTGTAAATTTAGTTAGAACATTACTTAGTTTCACTAACTTTTATACTTAGATATGTACATCTTCTATACCAGTAATCACCAATTTTGGACCTGCATGATGATTTTAAAAGATTATTGAAAGGGTTGCTTTTTTACTTATCTGTAGGGGCAGATATCACAAAAGTTATGCATGGACCTTTTTTATTGCTTATCAGTTTTCATTAGTGTTTGTGTATTTAACGTGTGCCCAAGACAACTCTTCTTATTCCAGTGTGGCCCAGAGATGCCAAAAGGTTTGACACCCCTGCTTTAGCATCTCCTGCAGTGCTGGTTTGGTGGAGGCATAGTCTTTTAGCCCTTTTTTTTTTTTGGTCTGGGAAGCCCCTTGTTTCACCTTTCATTTTAAATGTGGGTCTTGCTGTGTAGAGTAGTCTTGGTTGCAGGCCTTTGCTTTTCATTACTTGGAATATTTCTTGCCATCCCCTTCTGGCTTATAGTATTTCTGTTGAGTAATCAGCTGATAGCCTTATTGGGGTTCTTTTGTATCTTACTAGCTTTTTCTCCCTTGCTACCTTTAATATTCTCTCTTTGTCTTTAAATTTTGTCATTTTCATTAGGACACATCTTGGAGTGGGCCTCTTTGGACTCATCTTGATTTGGACCCTCTGTGCTACCCTGGACTTGTATGATTTTTTCTCTCACCAAGTTAGGGATGTTTTCTGTCATTACTTTTCCAAACAGGTTTTTTATGCCTTCTTCTTCTTCTTCTTCTTCTTCTTCTTCTTCTTCTTCTTCTTCTGGTATTCCTATGATATGGATATTATTATGTTTCATGTTGTCCTGTGGCTCCCTTAAACCCTCTTCATTTTTTTTTAGTCTTTTTTTCATTTTGTTGTTCTGCCCAGCTTTCTGATTTGATCCTCTGCTTCATCTAGCCTGATTTTCAATTACGAAGTTTTAGTCTTCATTTCCCCTTGACTCTTATTGATAGTTTCCGTGTCCTTTTTCATGCTGATGTAGTTCACAGTAAGTTCTTTGTAGCTTCCCTGTAGTTCTTTGTAGTTCTTTCTGAGCTCATTGAACTTCCTTATAACCATTATTTTGAACTCAATGTCTGATAGTTTACTTGCCTCTATTTCATTTATAACTCTTTCTGGGGATTCCTCCTTTACTTTTGATTGGGGGTTGTTTCTTTGTCTCCCCATTTTAGGGGAGACTCTCCTTGTTTGTTTCTGCTTCTTACATTGATATGCTTTGACTCCCTGTCTTTGTAGTGTGAACTTCTATGGTAGGAAACCTGTGGGATTTGGTGGTGCAGTCTCTTTAATCTCCTGAACTTGATGCTCTTGGGATGCCCTTTATGCCATTTACTTTGGCTCTCTATTTGTAACTAGGTTTTGATTGTTGTTGGGCTGTTCTTTGGTGTGGCTTCCCTCCGGCTGGCTGACTGAGAGTCACTCCACCCTCCATGTTGTGTATGCTGTTGTGCAGGTGCTGCTGGAAAAAAAAAAAACACACACAACTGAGGAAACAAACCCACAACCTCAAAAACAACCACCACCTACAACCACACTATCAACAGCAAGTGAGCCAGTATTAATAAGGGTGTAAAGCGATTAAGACTATTATAAGAAAGAAGAAATTGATATGAGATGACTGAAAGAAAAATGATTTTGAGAGGGTAGAGGGAGGAGCAACAATAAGAGCAGAGAATTGGAGCAAGGCAAAGAAAGAAAGTAAAATTTACATCATAAATAAAAAAGGGAATGAATATGGAGGGATAGAGCAAGGGAAGGGAAGCATATCATATTGGGTTTAAACAGAAATTTAAAAAAATAAAGAGAAAGAAAAAAGAAGTCAATAAATTGAAAATAAGAACCAAATTAAAGAAAAAGATCCACCATAGCATTGTGAACAACAAATGAGCTAAGACTAATATAGGTGTGACAGGAACAAGAGGGGAAAAAATAAAGAAAGAAAAACTTAAGAGATATCTAGAGGAAAGGGAAGTCATTTTGCGATGATAGAGGGAGAAGGAATACTAAGACTGAGGAATGAAAATCAGGTTAAGACAGGGAAAAAATAAAATTTGAGCCAAAAAAATAAAGAGCAGGAGGAAGGCAGAATGGAGTAGGAAAGAGGAATGGTAAAATTTGAGATTTGAAATACCAAAATAGTGAAGATCTAGAGATAAATTGAAGAAATATAACAACCACCACCCTATCCACAACCAATGAGCAAAGACTGATAAAGGTAGAGAAAGAGCACAGGTATTTTAAGAGTGGAAAAAAGAATGTGAGATGACCAGTGACTGACAAGAGAAATGGTTTTGAGAGGCTGGAGGTGGGAGAAGTAGTAGAGTGCAGAATGGAAACAAGCTATAGCTAGAGAGAAAACAAAATTTAAAATGAATATAAGAAGAAAAAGAAGGAGGTAAAATGGGGTAAGAGAAGGATGGAGCAAAATATGAGATTTGAAATAAACTATAATAAAGCTATAATAAACAAGTTTGTGCAAGTTATTAATATGCACAAACTTAAAGGACAAGAAGTGAATGTTAAAAAACTATGCAGGACAGAAAATACCACGAATCATGCAGAAGACCATGGTGAATTTCATCTTGGTAGCACTGAGTATTTACCACTATTTTTTTTTCTTTCTGGATCCACCTCTGGTGATGTCAGGTGGTATCCCAGTGTGGCCTTATGCAGCCTGTTTGAGAGTACCAGGGATCCACTGTCTGTGGCTGACTCCTTCAGTTGTTAATCTAGTCACTCTACAATCAGCAGTCAGACTTAATCACCACAGGTTGGGGCTGAGTAACCCCTTGGGGTATGGCTATTGCTTCCCCTCAGGCAGATGCCACTCAGAGGTCTGCCTGAGCAAGATGGCTCCTATAGCATGGGGGATGACTCAGCACCAGGATCCTGGTTGCTGCTCTCTCTGTGTTTTACCTAAAGCCATCATCTCCAGTCTCTCCTGAAGCATCTCTAGTCCACTCTGCTCCCACTTTGGTGGAGCCCAGGGTAAGTGGCTGCAATTAAAAATTTATGAATTGGCCCTTTGAAAGGTTCTTTGTATATGTAGCTGTCTGTCCCTGGCAGAGAGAAACCCTGTTGTTCACAGCTGAATATTATCTGGGTACTTTTCAGTCTCTGGTGCTGTAGGCAAGAAGCCCACCTTGGTTTTAAACCCCACACTTCTCAGGGGGAACCCCCCAGCTGGCCACTGAAGTTTCCTTCCAGCACTTCAGTTGCTGTCTGTGGGAGCCTAGCCAGCTCTCTCACATCTCTGCAGTCTGTACCAGTCACATGTGGTGAAGCTGTTTCTTCTGTCTGTCCATGGTTATGAGGCTTCTCTCCCCCTACTAGGAAGTTGTTTATTCTGGATGATTTGCCCACAATTTAGTTATAATTCCAGATTGGCCCTGGGAGGTGGTTAGTGTAGCCTCCACTCATTCTTATGCTATCTTGGATTTCTCCCGTTTTTGTGTTTTTCAATGTTAATATTATATGTTATTCCTCCAATGGTTCTTTATTATCCTCAGGATCAAACTCAAACTCTTTATGTTCCTCTTTAGCCTCATTTCTCCCTGGTGCCCTCCTCCCATCCCCCTGTCCACCAGAACATATATTATAAGTTACCTTCAGTTCCTGGACATTCACAGTTCTCTCTCACCTCCAGGCTCTTGCACATGCTGCTTTACCCATATTCTGAGTAATTCCAGCCATCACTCACATGCTGGGTTTTCTGGGATGTCTGCAATGATTTCCCCGGGGTTGGATTAGGTGCCCTCCATGTGCTCATTTGCACTCTGTGCTTTTTCCATTCATAATGTCTACTGCACAGCTTTATAATTACCTATTTATGTCTCTGTGCTCCCACTAGACCATAAGTTTCTTGAGGCAAACCCCATGTGTTATTCATATTATTCCTTTTTACCAGATTACTGAATAAACATTTCTTGAATTAATGACAAAAAATATATTCCTTTGCATTTAATTATATATCCCCATTTTGTACAACAAACAAATAAATAAATAAATAAACCTACTTTCAAGAGTAAATAAAAGTCAAGGGAGACATAATGAGAGTACTACACTAAAATTCTATAAAACAGAATAAAAAGCCTTGTTTAGATCTATGTCAGGTATCTGAATATATTAAAACCTCCATATTTTGGTTTTGTGATATGTGGACAAAGTAATCACAATTTTAAGGAACTGTCCAGTAAAACTAATATAACTATTATAGCCTCTATAATTATGCTGAATCCTAGTGTCATAAGATCACTGCATGTTAGTTGGAAAAGAGAGTTTAGAACTAGCTTATCCTCTTCATTTCATAGATGAGGAGCTAGTTTAGAGGAAATAAAGTCACTTTGTTGTATTCCTACAGTTGGTTGAACGGTAGCACTACAGCCCAAGTCTCCTGCTCTCCTGTCATCGCCTTCAAATTTATTGGGTGTTGCATGAAAGAAACACTGACCATTAACAACTTTTACTGAAGTCTTAACTATTTATCATGGGAAACAAGCCCCTTAGCCCCTCATATTCACTTCTTATCTTAGGACCCAGTCAGATACTTATAAAAAAAAAATAACCACAAACACATTAGTGGAATCAAAGATTGTATGGATCAGAAAGAACAGCTGCCTCCCATGAGGTGTTGAGGACTATGATAGCATGATAACTGCTTGCTGTCCATTCATAGTTAGCTCATAATCTAGTAATAATAATGTGGATATTTAATTCTAAGCTTTAACACGTGGCTTCTTCTTAAGAGAAAGTTTCTTCCCTGGTTTCTATTAGATTTTAATGAATAATACATATGGGAGTAAAAGATATGTGTTCAAATAAAACTAGGAAGAAAACTACTGACTTATTTCCATCAAGCAGTGACACCGAAAGCCACAAGATAATGAAGTAAGTAACTTCCACTTTCTGAACACAATCAACAGGTGCTTTTCAATAGTCTTAAATCCTTTATGGAACCAGGTGGGGTGAATTAGAAATAAAACAGTAAAGAGTTTCTGTTTTGTTTTTAATAAACACTGGTCAAAAATCCAATACCAGAGTACACAATATGGGAATCAATTACATTTCAATAGCACTTCTTATTTTTGAGATTCAGAGATCTAGATGCTAAAAATTATCTATTAGGAAATGTCTTATATAATGGCTTCAATGTGTTTTTTTGCTTTTTTAATATAGTTTATTGATTATGGTATTACAGCTGTCCCATTCCCCCCTTCATCCCCCTCTACCCTGCATACCCCCTCCCACCCAGATTCCCCCCCGTTAGTTCATGTCCATGTGTCATAAGTTCTTTAGCTTCTACATTGCCCACACTATTCTTGCCCTCCTCCCCCTGTCTATTTTCTACCCACCATCTGTGCTACTCATTCTCTGTACCTTTTTCCCCTCTCTCATCCTCCTACTCCCCTGTTGATAATCCTCCATGCAATCTCCATTTCTGTGGTTCTCTTCTTGTTCTAGGTGTTTGCTTAGTTTGCTTTTGTTTTAGGTGCGGTTGTTAATATCTGTGAGTTTGCTGTCTTTTTACTGTCATATTTTTTATCTTCTTTTCCTTAGATAAGTCCCTTTAACATTTCATATAATAAGGGCTTGGTGATGATGAACTCCTTTAACTTGACCTTATCTGAGGAGCACTTTATCTGCCCTTCCATTCTAAATGACAGCTTTGCTGGGTAGAGCAATCTTGGATGTAGGTCCTTGACTTTCATGACTTGGAATACTTCTTTCCAGCCCCTTCTTGCCTGGAAGGTCTCTTTTGAGAAATCAGCTGACAGTCTGATGGGAACTCTTTTGTAGGCAACTGTGCCCTTATCCCTTGTTGCTTCTGGAATTCTCTCCTTCATTTTAATCTTGGCTAATGTAATTGTGATGTGCCTTGGTGTGTTCCTCCTTGGGTCCACCTTCTTTGGGACTCTCCGAGCTTCCTGGACTTTCTGGAAGTCTATTTCCTTTGCCAGATTGGGGAAGTTCTCCTTTATTATTCATTCAAATAAGTTTTCTACTTTTTGCTCTTTCTCTTCCTCTTCTGGTAACCCTATAATTCGATGTTGGGATGTTTAAAGATGTCCTGGAGGTTCCTAAGCCTCTCCTCACTTTTTTGAATTCTTGTCTCTTCCTTCTTTTCTGTTTGGTTGTTTCTTTCTTCCTTCTGGTCCACTCCATTGATTTGAGTCCCAGTTTTCCTCCCATCACTATTGGTTCCCTGTGTGTTTTCCTTCATTTCACTTAGTGTGGCCTTCATTTGTTCATCTAATTTGTGAGCAAAATCAACCAATTCTATGAGCTTCCTAATCACCAGTGCTTTGATCTGTGCATCTGATAGGTTGGCTATCTCTTAGTGGCTTAGATGAATTGGTTCTGGGGCTTTGATCTGTTTTCCCCTTTGAGCCATTTTTTGGTTTTATTTTGTTTTGGTCTGGTTGCACCTGTTAGTGAGGGGCAGAGCATTAGGTGGTCACCAGGGCAGGACAGCCCAGTAGCTGGGTTGTCCAGCTGGGATGCTGTATGTGGGGGCGAGTTCTGAGAGGGAACAATGGTGCTTGCTCTGCTCTCTCCTGTACTTCAGTCTTCTCCGCTGCTTCCCACAAGCAAATTGGGCCCTTCTGGTGCTGATTTCCGTGTGGGTGGGCTTGTGCATGTTGTAGGACCCAGTGGGTCTCTCCAACAAACTCTCCTGTGAGGCTGGGAGTCTCTACTGGCACCTCGACCCCCACAAGTGTTTTCAATCGGTGTTTTTAGGTTTTATTTCCTGGTGCTGGGGCCCTAGGTTGCAAGGTCTGTCTTGCTCCCTCTTTTTGCCTGGATTATCTGTGTGCAACTGTGGGATCTCCTGGTCAGCCAGCCACCTTGTGTAGCCTCACTGGGTCTGCCCATTGCCACTCCATGCCCAGGGGTCTGCCAGCCACTCCCTGCACACTCAGGTCTGCCAACCTCCATTTCCTCCTGCCACAACTCCACCCCTCTTACCAGTCTGGATGAATGGTTTTCAGACCTCTGTACAGTTCAATTTTCTGTCAGTTCTGGTTGTTTTCTTGTTTCTACTTCCTTGTTGTCCTTAATTTTGCTTGTGCGAGGAGGCACAGTGTGTCCACGTACGCCTCCATCTTGGCCTGAAGTCTCAATGTTATTTTTTGGATAAGTTTTACATCATAAGTTACTATACATATTATTTCCTCATGCTGCTGTACACTCACTCTGCCAGTAGAGCTGAGAGTATTTATATGAACAGTCATATTTTTTTCTTCCAATATACATGTAAGCAGCATTAAATTGTTCTACACTTTATAAACAAAAACAGTTAGGTATGTGGGATTTACACTCCCTATCTGGCATCACAGAACCACTTAGCACTAGCCTAAGGAACAGAAGGAGCACCTTAAAATAGGCTCACAGAATCAATCCAGTTCTGAACACAGATACTCTCTTGATATTACCAACATGGGCTCTGCTCCATGAACAGGAGCATTTATTGAGTGTGTTTGATGTGCGGAAACTATGCTAATCCCTTTACAAGCATTAACACGTTAAATCTGTCATCCCCATTTTATGCATGAGCCACACAGAGTTTAGTAGCTTGTCTGAGATTTACAACAAGCAAGTAGTACAGTTAGGACTTAAAGTCAGGAACTCTGGCTCCACAACCCTCACTCTTAATTACTGCCCTGGTTTACTTATCCACATACCCACCTTTCTATTTCACCCCACAAATGTTGCCTTAATGAGAAAACAAGTTTTTCTTCAATTTCCATTTGACCTTTGTTTCCATCACCAAGAACCAATAGAACAGCTGGAAAATTTTACTTTTATTAAAATGAGTTCACTTAGGGTAGCAAGAAATCTAAAACTCAAGGCTAGCAGTTAAGCAAGCGGAGACCTCATAGGAAATGTTTATCTATCCCAAGAGACACATTACAACTTGCCTACCTTAAAAAAGTGACACAATATATGACTTTAAGGGTTCAACATAACACACAAGCTGTCTGCCCCCTTGGCCAGTATTCACCAGAGAATTCCAGGTATCTAAGGCTCTATGGTCATGTATTAAAATGTACTGATGGATATTAACATTATGATAATGCCAAAAATCAAGTTCCAAATACTTAGCCCAGACTCACAGCTTTTATTAGCTCCACAAAGCTCAAGAGATGTGTTATCAGCCACCTGATCAACAAAAAGGCAGCAGGAGCCAATACAAACACAAGAAAGGACGCGTGCTGTGTCTGCACTCAAGCACACCCCAGGGCAGAGTGTCTCCAAGAACAGAGACAGCACATCAGCGTTCAGTTCTAGCAGACCAATGAATGGAAAGCTCTTTAAAGGCAGAGCCCTGAGTACCTCAAGCTGAAAATCAGATCCCGATTTAGTGTGACTCATGTGTATGTTACTGTAAGAGAGATCTTACTCATGTGAATGTCCTGTCAACTTGTTTTCAAACATGAATCATGTGACTTTTCAAGTGTGCTTCCTTTCGCACAGATAAAACTGCTTTATTTGGAGTCATGGCAGAGGAGGGAAAGGCATCTGCAAACCATGAGGCTTATTAAACAAATTTGCTTCCCAAGTACTTGAGGTACTCTCAGTCCTAATTAATGTCTTTTGCAAATGCACCCTCATAGCTAACGTTCCCTTTCCTGATCTAAGCCATATGCTCCTTCCTTCCTCTTAATGATATAAATGGAAATCACTGGTGTTTTTTTCACTGAATATTCCTGCTACAAAAGCATTCTTTCAGAGCTGATGTTCTGTGCTGATATCAATGCATGAGAAAAATCTCTCTGTGCAATATTTCCCACTGTTTTCGTCTCCTTACACCCTGTGTGCAGAAGTGAGGCCTTATGTGTAATTTTTAAATGTTGCATGTATCATTTTGCTAGTATTAGAAGTAGGCTTTTAAAGAGTAGAACTTCACATAAAGAACATGCTAAATCGAAAAGGGGATAGCTGAGTTCCATATAGAGGCTGCACGGCTGAAACATAATCGTCGCATCTCTCATAAGGAGGTTCCTGGTTTACAGTGAGGTTCCTTTAGCTTCTTTCAGAAGCAAATAGATTAAATCAAACTCTCTAACCCTCCCTAGCTACTGCTCTATATCTGTTTTCATTTTAAGCAGCATTCTTTATGTACATGACTACAGTAAATAGAGATGTAGAGATATATGAGATTTCAGAGTTGGAAGAGACCCTAGCGACCACCCACTTGGGTGGCTGGTGAGCCAGCTGTGTCTCCCAAACTCATGGTGAGCCTGGAGCCTGGTCCTCCCCCTGAGAGATTCCAGTTCAATTGACTCTAGGTGGACCTGATGGAACCGGTGGTTATCATGCATGCCATAGCTTGAGAAGCACCGATCTTGTCCACCAATCTCTTTTGGGGCAAGTGATACTAAATTTTTGTTCAATGTCCCCAGCCAGTCACTCATGGCAGGAAGAGACCAAAACCCCAGGCTTTAACCTCCATACCTGTGCATTTTCCTCTGCATTATATTACATGTATCTCATAAACCTCATTTTTAAAAAATTAAAATCAATTAGATCATACAAACACCTGTAAAAATAAAACAAAACTTAGAACTACTCTTTTCAAGGACATCTTCCCTATCTTGTATTATTCTGTTATTACAATATCTCCAGAATGCCAGCTATAAGTTAGTAGTTGTCACTATGTACGTACAAAGTTAAAATTAAAATATTAGTAAACCATTTCAGAAGTGACCCCCCAAAGTACAGCTTTTCACAGTACAAAACACACACAAAAATCACTATTTGCTCTATATTAAAAGCATAACAATAACAGCCAAATAAGCACATTGCACTCTGTGATTTCAGCCTAAGAGCATCTCACTGCATCCTTACAACTTTATGAGGTTGATGTATTATTATGCACATTTCACAGATAAGAATACCAAGTCACCAAAAATTCAAGTGAAGTGCACCAATTTAAGTTATTTCTCGTAGTTTGTTATCAGTCACTTTAGCCTCTAACATTACAACGTGAAACTGCTCTTCAAAAGTAACTATTTTTAATCATAATAAATATTTTAAAAGCATTTTTAAAAGAACATTTTATTAATCTCTCATATAATCTCATTTAAACATTACAAGACTGATGAATATCACCATTTGGTTGAACAGAAACCAAAGCTGGGGGAACACCTAATGTTCTCGCAGGTGGTAGGTGGCCAAACCCAAATTTGGACCTTTGTTCATGACACATGCGGTGCTTCACTCAAGCCACCGCCCTGTTCTACATCTGAGCACTGTATCGTGGCAACAATGTGCATTTCTTATGAACTGTTCTGCTAAGAAAATAGTATTGGGTTGGCCAAAACTTTCATTTGTTTTTTTTCCAAAAGATGGCTCTAGTAACAGTTGTCTTCAACTTCATTCAAAACAATTTTGTTACACTGTATTGTGAAAGCTCTCATATCAGCATGCATTTAAAAAATACTTATCAAAATTGGTGAATTTTTGCGCAGTCATTTTTTTAAAGATTTTATTTATTTATTTTTAGACAGAGGGGAAGGGAGAGAGAAACATCCATGTGTGGTTGCCTCTCACACGCCCCCTCCTGAGACCTGGCCTGCAACCCAGATGTGTGCCCTGACTGGAAATTGAATCACTGATCTTTTGCTTTGCAGGCTGGCACTCAGTCCACTGAGTCACACCAGCCAGGACTGTGTAGTCATTTTAATATTGAATATAGAAGAAAATATGCAACATTTTCAGTATAGTCTGCCTCATTAGTTCAAGAAAGGTAAAAAGGCACCTGAAATGAAAACAATGATTTGTGCAGTGTATAGAAAATGTGCTGTGACTGATCGAATGGCTCAAAAGTGGTTTGTGACATTTTGTGCTGGAGATTTTCACTGGACGATGCTCCATGGTTGGGCAGACCAGTTGAAGTTGAGAGTCACCAAATCAAGATGTTAATTGTGAACACTCACCATTATACCACATGGGACATAGCCGACATACTCAAAATATCCAAATCAATAAAGTGGGGTGAACATGAAAAATGTGTATTTTACAGAAAAAGCTAAATGGACTTTTTGGCCAATGCAATATAAAACTGATTATAAACAGCAAAAACAAAAAACAAAAACAAAAAAATGGATGTTTTTGCTGATCAGATTAAACTGTTGACTGTACTGAAATTCATGGGTACACTAGAAAACAAAACAAATTGTACAAATCTCCCCAAAGATTTTGCTGTGCATCCTTTTATTTTTATTCACATAATCCATGTTTACTGAGCTGCAGTAAAGGCGGCACGGACTATTTTTATTCAGAGAAAGGTGATAACACCAGCCAAGCAGAAGGACCCATCCATGACCAGAATGCAATGGCCTTCATTATCTTCCAACTCACTCCTAAATGACTCACGGAGAGCCGGCAGATGGTGTTTTCCCTCATCCCTCCCCTTGCACTTACTTAATTATTTTAACATAGTTTTTGTTCTGCTACCATGATGCCTAATAAGCAGATATTTGGGGGGAATAGGTTTCTTCTAATATTGACCAGTGCATTTGGAAAATTTCTCAGGCTCTAATTTCTGGATCAAGAGAGTTTAGAGAATAATGATGACAAAAATTATTATTAATAATAAGTAACATTTACTGGATACATACATTATGCCAGATACTGAGTAAATGAGTTTGCATGTATACCTCATTAAGAATCCAGTGACTCACAAATGGGAAGGCTAAAGTTTGGAGAGGTTAAGAAACCTACTCTGGGTTAAACAATTAGGAAGTGGTGGAGGCAAAAAATCTGAACCCAGTCCCTATGAGACAGACTGAGCCTCTTTGAAATGGATGGCAATGCTGTTCAATTACTGTTATTTTTATTTTCTGAGCCTCTCCTAAGATAAATTTAAAGTTTCTCCTCAGGCACTCCCCAAAGAGCTCCATTCTGCGCATTCATTGAAAGACACCAGTGCCCTGGAGCAAAGGAGGGAACAGATTGGGAGAGCAGCCCAGGGCAGGAACCTGGAAAGCAAAGAAATCTACCCAGTGCCTGCATGAAGAACTAAGCCCTATATAAGCCAGGCCACGGCAGCAGTTTGAAGAGCCATATTCTTCATTACTGTGTGCTCCCTTGGTGCATCAAGCTCTCTCCCTGTGTCTTTCTGCAAACCCCTTGTTTTGTATCTGTTTCGCTTCCTCCCTTGAATCCTATCTTGAGGGTGGGGTGCAAGAACCCCTTTGCTGGTAACACCTACTCTTAATCTCTTATGCAGCTCTTGTATAGTAGCAGTTATAAGCTCTAACACTTGGGGAAAATAAACCAATATTATAAGATGATAAAGCAACCTACAATGTAATGAAGAAGTAAAACTGTCATTATTTGCAGATCACTTGATTTTATACATAGAAAACTAAAGACTCCACCAACTAAAAGCTATTAGAAATAATATATGCAGTAAAGTTTTAGGACACAATATCGATATGTAAAAACCCATTGTGTTCCTTTATACTAACAATGAAATATAAGAAAAATAAAGAAAACAATCCTATTTGCAGTTGCAACAAAAAATACAAAATACTTATGTATAACTGATATTAGAAGATATGAGAAAGAATGAGAAAAAGGGAGAAGAGAATAAAATATTTGACTATAATCTTACAACAAATCTCTCACTTTTTAAATTGCAAGCATTTAAAAAAAAAGCTAGTCATGAAACATGGAGATGGCTATTAACCAAGTCATAAAAATTGAACAAATAAAAAGAAATACATATTTGAAACTGACTTAATCTGTTTCTCTTAAATATAAAAATTTCAAAAACTATTTTTAATCATTCCAATTTTTTCACTTTGAAATGTTGAACTGGTTTTAGCACTCTACTCTGCTGTCAACATACTTACACTAAAACTAATCTAGAACCCTGGCTGATGTGGCTCAGTGGATTGAGTGTAGGCCTGTGAACCAAATGGTTGCTGGCTTGATTCCCAGTCAGGGCACATGCCGGGGTTGTGGGCCAGGTCCCCAGTAGGGGGTGCTCGAGAGGAAACCATACATTGATGTTTCTCTCCCTTTCTCTCTCCCTTTCCCTCTCTAGAAAAAAATAAAATCTTTAAAAAACTAACCTAGAAATGTACAATTTAAGCAACTCCTAGATAAAATGGTTTACTTTAAAAGCACATTTCACAAAAAGATAACCTATTCAATGGGAGAATATATTCACCAATGATACATCAGATAAGGGGTTAATATCCAAAATTTATAGAGAACTTATACAAATTGACACCATGAAGAATAGATAATCTAATTTAAAAAAAAATGGGCAGAGGACCTGAATAGACTCTTCTCCTATGAGGACATACAGATGGTCAATAGACAAATGAAAAGATGCTCAATGTCACTAATCATCAGAGAAATACAAATTAAAACCACAATGAGGTATTACCTCACACCTGTCAGAATGGCCATCATAAATCAACAAATAACATGTGTTAAAGAGGATGTGGAGAAAAGGGAACCTTCGTGCACTGTTGGTGGGAATGCAGACTGGTGCAGCCACTGTGGAAAGCAGTATGGAGACACCTCAAAACATTAAAAGTGGAACTGCCTTATGACTCAGTGTTCCTCAAATATCTGGTGCAAGATGTGGTCCACTTACAATGTACTAGGCACCGGATAGGCAGGGAGACAAGGTGAGTGGTGCCCACAACTTTCCCTTAAGGAACTATAATCTAATGGAAGAAAAATGGATTTGTGAACAATAGAGGACCAGGGAAATAAGCCAGAAATTGGAGACATTGGAAGAAAACACTAAGCATCAAAACAACAGAAAAATTTTGGGCACTTTGGAGCCAGTAGATGGAAGCCAAACATAAGTGCTCCTAACATTTTTTCTGTTCCTCCATTTGTGTTTATATGATTCTCTGGTCATTCCTTAAACTTCTCTTTTTTAAAGCATCTTTTGTAAGGTCAAGAATGTAGCAAGTTGGGTCGGTAATATCATATAGTTATATGATGTACAATTTTAATCCCTAATTTTAACAAAGATGCTAATCATCTAACCAGTTCCAACACTTCATAGCAGAACAGAGGCTAAATCTCAAATTTATTTTTTAAGACAGAGACATTATTTCTAAGTATATACTAATACACATTTCTTACCTTTATTTAAATAAAGTGAGGACTAATGCATATTACAAATGCAAAACATAACTTCTTAAACACCAGTGCAATGAGAAAGTTGGGAAAAGCCTTTGAAGGAATCAACACAAAAAAAATCTTATGTGAACTTTCCTTGATGAAAGCGGAGCCCCCACAGCAGAGCTGCCATTAACCCTCTTCTAGGGCAGCTTCCAGCCTCCTTCCAGGAAGAGGCTGCCCAAAGGAACATTCTGTACTTTCACGCTGAAGCCCTAAACCACTCTCCCCTGTTGTTAAGCTGATATGTAAACCCTTACCTCTGGCTACTCTGCTGCCTACTCACCACTCCCACAGTATAATAAACTTGTCTCTTGTTAATATTTCCACTGTCAATTAACTCATGCGCCCCACTACTAGAACCTCGGTTAGAACCATTCGACTTCATGACATGAGATAAAGGGGGCAATTCTTCACTTCACTCTACAGGCAACCTACCATAGATCTGAAAACTAGGCTTTAGAAGGTATTTTTTATAATTTAGGTTTATTTATCTTGATTTTTTTGAAAATGTATGGAGTTTCATAGATTTTGTTACAGACTTGGGTGCTACTGCTGTATTTTAGGATCAAATCTGCAAACCTTTCCTTCTACCTTGTTAACTGTGGCTAGGAGTTAAAAAACAGAATTTTTGCTTAATACCAACTATTTGTGGTTAACATATGCTTTGGGCAAGTATATCCAGTTAGAATTTTAAATGCATGAAACCAAGTAAAAGCTGTTTTAAAGGATGATAGCATCTCACGGGGCAATATGTCCAGAAACAAAGCACGAAGAGTGATGAAGGGTGATGTGTGATCTTGGTTTCATGCACTCAAATTCTGAGAATCATACATAAATTGCAGTGGTCTCCGCAACCAGAGTGATGCTCCCACAATCAATCTATTTATAAAGAAATGGGTGATGTGGAAGGAGAACAAACAAAATCAGAGTGAAAATAAGTCACTGGCCCTGAATACATAACAACAGCAAGAAAAGCACTAAGCTAAGACATGTCAGGATGGTGTTTTAGCTCAGGAAAATATTAGGAACTTGGAAGAATCTGGAAGATGAGAGTAATGTCTCCTATTTCTTTTGAATCTTTTTATAGTCTGGAACAAAGTCACCCACCAACAGGCAGAGAGAGAGAAAGAGAACAGGCAGACGGAGTGGCAGAGAAAGGAAGGGAAAGTGAGAATCTCCATGTTAACAACACTTCTGCACTATCAGATCAATAGGCATCCAGGTAACAAAGCAAATATATCAGTGATCACTTTTACTGTCAATTCTCAGATGTAACGATCAACCATGAATGCTAATGAGAGAAACGACCCTTATAAAGTCTATGATTATTAAGTATCCCTAAATGTCACTCCAGTCACTCTTTAATTCTGGTTGCCACCATGATGAGAAAGGCTTAACCTGAAGGTGAATTATTTCTGTAAGTTTGAGTTTAATTCATTCAGTCAGTTTTGAATTTTGAGAAGAGAAACACATATGTTTCCTTCCCCAGGGGCATTTTTATACTCAAGTAAGTCAAAAGTAACTATCCTGTCAACAACTCAAGTAATAAAAGAGGCATGATTTTGAAAATTTGCTTAATACCAATACCATTTAAACACACATGGACATTTTACAGCATGTTTATAGATATTTTGGTTTTTCAAATGTGACCTTTGTGGTTTGATTTAGTTTTGTATTTTCCCTTCTAAGCTTACAGTAGCAATTAAAAATTAAATTGGCCTTAATGGAGAGGTTAATTTACTTGTGTTGCAGATTGAAACAGACATAATTCAGGCGGTATTTACAAAGTAGTTTGCCTCTGTAAACCTTAATGCTTTATAAAAACATCATCCGCTGATAAGTTGGGAATTATTGTGTTGGCCATGTGAAAACCAACTATGTGCTTCTGCAACCTGGATGTGAGCACAAATCCCTGGGACCACGTTACTATGGGGATTCTGATTTAGAAGGTCTGGAGTAAGGCCTGAGGTGGACCATTTCAGACACCCAGGTGATGCTACAGCTGCTGGTCGGGACACAATATTTTCATCAAGAATTGTCTATTTTTTCCCCTTACATTAGAGATTGATTAATTTAGGATGTTCACTTTTAGAATAGCTAAGTGTTCCATCCCTTTATATTCCTTAGTCTATAAAAAGAACTGTATACATGGAATTTCTTTAGAAATCTGTAAGAATTGCTCACCCTAAAAGGTTAATGTGTTTGCTTTTCTGTCTGCCTTCAGTAGAGATAGAGAGCCCTGCTTATTTTAAGTCCAACTCTTGCAACAAATTTTGCTGCATTTACAAAATGTGTTGAGGTGAAAATCTAAAAAATAGTCACAGATCCAAAAGATATCTTCCGATCTGACCAATAATAACATTTCTAGCAACACATGGAGGAACAGGAAGCTGTAGTGTTTTTTAATCCAAAAAGCTACCACAAACTATATTTCATACTGTTATTGGAACAACAGAATCAATGTCCTCCACATGGGCCAGCAAAAACCAGACACCATTAAAATGCTACCGAAAGCCATGAATTGGAAACTGGTGCAGACTAAGAGAGTAATGAGACAACCAGGACACAGACGGGAAGCCAGAAATTCTTAAGGGAGAGCTCCCACGGCTTTGACTCTGTTAACACACACACACACACACACACATACACAATGACATGGGTTGGGCTCCTGTATTACATCCTTCATTCATTAAAAAAGGGTAAAACCCAGGGTAAATTTGCCTCTGTGAATAAAGTCAGAAACTATTGGTTTATTGTTCTTCTGCTTCTTAAAAGAGACAAAAATATAAGTTGAAATGTACAGCTTCATTTTCATTGTTGCTATTCTCTATTTGTCCACAAGGTTTTAGCACAATCTTGAGTAGGTTATCTATGTAATTCAATCTGGCCACTACTCAAAATTATATTATTTAATTATTTTATTCAGCTGGTTAGCATTTTAGGTTTTAATTAACTACATATGCTCAATGAGCAGAATAATTTATAAAGAATGAGAGTAAAATATAAGTGTATTTATTTAATTTCATACTAAAATAGAACAGAATTTCAGGAGCTAAAGTTCACATTGATTTGACAGCAACAAAATTACCATTTTTTTCAACAGTTGGATGTTTAGCTTCTTCCACTATAGATGTACTAAGTTACCTGGTTTTAGCTTTGCTAAAAGCTAGTATGGGCACTAAAATACTATTAGCCACTACTGCCTTTTTCTTAATTTGTCTCATATTCATGTCTCTTATAACAGAGAGAAAAATGGCACATAACTGACTAGACACATTAATATGAGTCAAAAAGAAAATCAAGTGAGGTTTAGGTGTTTAAACTCTTCAAAACATCATCAGTTCACACCCATTGAACCCATCAAAGACTCTAAATTATTATAAATTAAGAATGTAATTTGATTAAGTGTGCTAAAAATGCTTCACAATATAGTCAAGAATACTGTATTTGTACCCATGAACATGATAAAATAACTTTAAATGATCTGAGTCCTATATTAAAGTGGCAGATACATTAAGTCAAGCATTTATTAAGTGTGCCCCAAAGCCCAAAACTTTGGTTTTGGGAGGCATCACAGCTCCCTTTTTATGTAGATATTTTGGTTTATTGTGTATACACATATCAGGTACACAGTTCAAAAAAGAATAAGAATCCTACTCTCTGGAACATGAGAAAACAACACATAGAAGATAGAGCTATTATGCAAATATAATATATGAACATAAATAAGACTACGTATGTGACTTTCATCCACATTCATGTGACACACAGTTTTAAAATTATTTAATCTCTTTCAATGACCAATTACTTATTTGAAACCACAGAGGTGGTAAAGGATGTATGCTTTTTTAGTTCAAAGATATATAAAACAATTTTGTTGGTGGTAAATACATGTGTGGGGAGAACAGAACTGTATACAGTACAGAACTGTCATGTTTGACACACACTTTTGTTCCAGAAGGTGGATTAATCTTTTTCCATGTGCTGTGTGACCAAGGATGAAAACAAAAATCTCTAATCCATAACGTGTATGACCCCATTTTGAAGCACAAGCTACCCAGAAAAGTGGGAAGGATGAATGTCTTTTACATTTGTTCCTGGTATCTTACGTATTCATGCCCTTACAAGAAAATCATATCTAATAGTAATACATTTCACTAAATTCAGAATAGAGCTTTAAATCTGAACAGCTGACAGAAGAACTCCTTATACAGTTCAACATTTTCAAGATCATATAATTCATTTGTACTTACAGGAATAAAAATGGACCCATATGATGCTAAATGTATTCCCAAGATTCTAGTAAAAATCACATGGTTTACTTATAATGTAAAAAATAAGAAAAATATTTGTTAAACTTTGTCTTTTTGTGTATGTAATGAATCAGCTTTTCAAAGTTTATTATAAGGCTTAAATGATATCAAGGACAACATACAGTTCCTAAGACAAATAAGGTCTTAACATTAACATAGGGATAAGAAACTACCTGTTCAGTTACCCTACCTGGCACTGTTTGCTGGCAGGCTCACAGAACCACGTTTTCTCTGACCCGGAGACTGTGTTCACAAGGCTGTGGGCCACGCTGGGCTTAAAAATATGCATGGACTGAAGAGCATTTTTGATTTCATTTGGTTTTTGAATTTGGTATTTTGACGGCCTTTAGATGAAGTCTGAGTTTGGCCACCTGTTTTAGACTCCTCTCAATTATTTCATTTCATCAAATCTACTCTTTTTTTCACTCATCTGATCTCAGCTTTAAGCTCTGAACTATAAGCCAACATCAAAGAAAAAAACCCAAATGATACAGCAGCCGCTGCAACATCTTCACATGGAGGAGAAATGCTCCTTTTCTCCTCCCTTGCACCATGATTGATAAGTACGCTTTCATTTCATACCCCAGCAAGCCAACATTTGAAAGACTAGGGAATACTCCACACAAACCAGTCTGGCAGTGTTTCAGCAACTCTTGTGGCTCTGAGCATCCTGGAAAACTGTCTGCTGATTTGTACGCTGCTCAGCTTGACATTTGAGTCTGCCCTGCAACATTATCTTGCCATTGAATGAAATTGAGAGGTCTCCCCTATTCCCTAGGTCCCTATCCTTTCAACCCCTCAGACAATGGAATTTCCCACTAGAAAGAGAGTGTTGCACGTGGAGGGGAAAGATCTGTTTTTGTTCTTCTTCTGTCCACTATAATACAAAGCTTTGCTCCTCCTCTTGGGAGAATGTAAGGCTGGCTGGCAGTCAGTTTGACAGAAGGAGAGCAGTGCAGCGGAAAATTGGATAACAGGATAAAAATCTTTGGGGCCACAGGAATCCCATAAAAAATGGCTCCTCCTGTCAAAACCCAGACAAGTGACAAGGGGAAATATAGAATGTTATTTATATTGAAATATTTCTAATGATAACATAATCATGCTTCTGCCTCAGTTAGGCAGCCATTTTCCTGTGAGTTACCATTCTGCAAATCAAATATTATGTTGGAGAAAATCTGCATAAGAATCAGACGGCTTCAATAAGACACCCAGGAAAATCCTATAAACTCCTCAAATAGCTATTTTTAAAGGACAGGAATAACAATTTATTTTTTCAAGATATTTTCCTTAGAGTACAATAGCCAAGCTCAATAAAAATGAGTTATTCTCAGCTCTTTGGGCATGAGAAAAGCAAGTTATCTAGCAGGTAGCTAACAGATTAATTTTAGTTAAAATTAAGTCTGGTATTCTGGAAGATGCCCTATTTTCTTTTTTCATAATGTGTCATATTGAGTCATTCTTTAGTTCATTATGGTCTTAATCTATTAAACTATACAATAAGTTCAGTAAACTAACATTTAAATTGCCAAAAGATAAAAATTTTCTTATTTTAAAACTTGGAGAAAAGTTTTAAAATGGACATTCTAAATCAATATGTCTTATAATTAATGCTACTATTAAAACCTGACATCGGGGACTTCTGGCCAAGATGGAGGCGTAGGCAGACACACTGTGCCTCCTCGCACAACCAAAATTAAGGACAACAAAGATTTGGAAACAAGAAAACAACCAGAACTCAGAAAATTGAACTGTTTGGAAGTCCAACAACAATTCATCCAGATGGGTAAGAGGGGTGGAGACACGGCAGGAAAAAGCGAAGGTGCAACCCGGCACGCAGGCAGCAGCGGCTGGCAGCCCCCAGGTGCACAGGCGGTGACTAGAAGAACCTGGGCACGGGGTGGCAACTGTGCAGAACCAGTGAGGCCGCACAGGGCAGCTGGCTGACCAGGTGGTCCCACATTCACGTGCAGATAATCCAGGCAAAGGGGAAGTGGTGGAACGGATTGGAATCCAAGAGTGAGCACAGCAAGCTCCAGTGTCTCTTCTCAGACCCCACCCCCACATACAATGTCACTACCCAGCAACTGGGCTGTCCCGCCCTGGGGAACACCTAAGGCTCCACCCCTCACTACTTAACAGCTGCAACTAGACCAAAAAACAAACAAACAAACAAACCCCAAAAACCCAGAAATGAAAATGGCTCAAACTGGAGAACAAATCAAAGCCCCAGAGCCAATTTATCTAAGCAACCAAGAGATAGCCAACCTATCAGATGCACAGCTCAAAGCCCTGGTGATCAGGATGCTCACAGAATTGGTGGATTTTGCTCACAAATTAGATGAAAAAATGAAGGCTACAATAAGTGAAATGAAGAAAGATGCATGGGGAACCAACAGAGGTGGGAGGAAAACTGGGACTCAAATCAATGGAGTAGACCAGAAGGAAGAAAGAAACAACCAAATAAAAAACAAGGAAGAAACAAGAATTCAAAAAAATGAGGAGAGGCTTAGGAACCTCCAGGACATCTTTAAACGTCCCAACATCTGAATTATAGGGGTACCAGAAGGGGAAGAGGAAGAGCAACAAGTGGAAAACTTATTTGAACAAATAATAAAGGAGAACTTCCCCAATCTGGCAAAGGAAATAGTCTTCCAGGAAGTCCAGGAAGCTCAGAGTCCCAAAGAAGTTGGACCCAAGGAGGAACACACCAAGGCACATTATAATTACATTACCCAAGATTAAAATGGAGAGAATTCTAGAAGCAGCAAGGGATAAGGGCACAGTCACCTACAAAGGAGTTCCTATCAGACTGTCAGCAGATTTCTCAAAAGAGACCTTACAGGCAAGAAGGGGCTGGAAAGAAGTATTCCAAGTCATGAAAATCAAAGACCTACATCCAAGATTGCTCTATCCAGCAAAGCTGTCATTTAGAATGGAAGGGCAGATAAAGTGCTTCTCAGATAAGGTCAAGTTAAAGGAGTTCATCATCACCAAGCCCTTATTATATGAAATGTTAA